>OY740805.1:42210293-42352793 GCA_963514005.1 Raja brachyura | reverse complement strand
AACACACGCACACACACACACACGCAAACCCACGCACACACAAACACACAGACACACACGTACACACACACAAACACTCACACTCACGCACACACCGACACACACCCCCCGCCGTGACATCAGTACATATATCTGTATATACAGTGGCTTGCAAAAGTACTCATACCCCTTGAACTTCTCCACATTTTGTCACGTTACAACCACAAACGTAAATGTATTTTATTAGGATTTTATGTGATAGACCACCACAAAGTGGTGCATAATTGTGAAGTGGAAGGAAAATGATACATGGTTTCCAAATGAAAACTGAATAAAAAACTGAAAAGAGTGGCGTGCGAAAGTATTCAGCCCCCCTGAGTCAATACTTTGTGGAACCATCTTTCGCTGCATTTACAGCATTTACAGCTGCAAGTCTTTTGGGGTATGTCTCTACCAGCTTTGCACATCTAGAGACTGACATTTTTGCCCAATCTTCTTTGCAAAATAGCTCAAGCTCAGTCAGATTGAATGGATAACGTCTGTGAACAGCAATTTTCAAGTCTTGCCAGATATTCTCAGTTGGATTTAGGTCTGTACTTTGACTGGGACATTCTAACACATGAACATGCTTTGATCTAAACCATTCCATTGTAGCTCTGGCTGTATGTTTAGGGCCGTTGTCCTGCTGGAAGATGAACCTCCACCCCAATCTCAAGTCTTTTGCAGACTCTAATAGGTTTTTTTCCAAGATTGCCCTGTATTTGACTCCATCCTTCTTCCCATCAACTCTGACCGGCTTCCCTGTCCCTGTTGAAGAAAAGCATCCCCACAGCATGATGCTGCCACCACCATGTTTCACAGTGGGGATGGTGTGTTCAGGTTGATGTGCAGTGTTAGTATTCCGCCCAACATAGCGTTTTGCATTTAGGCCAAAAACTTCAATTTTGGTCTCATCAGACCAGAGCACCTTCCTCCACATGTTTGCTGTGTCCCCCACATGGCTTGTGGCAAACTGCAAACGGGAATTCTTCTCGCTTTGTTTCAACAATGGCTTTCTTCTTGCCACTCTTCCATAGAGGCCCGATTTGTGGAGTGCACGAGTAATAGTTGTCTCTGCACAGATTCTCCCACTTGAGCTGTGGATTTCTGCAGCTCCTCCAGAGTTACCTTGAGCCTCTTGGCTTCTTCTCTGATCAATGCACTCCTTGCCCGGCCTGTCTGTTTAGATGGACGGGCATGTCTTGGTAGGTTTGCAGTTGTGCCATACTCTTTCCATTTTCGGATGGTGGATTGAACAGTGCTCCGTGAGATGTTCAAAGCTTGGGATATTGTTTTATAACATAACCCTGCTTTAAACTTCTCCACAATTTTATCCGTGACCTGTCTGGTGTGTTCCTTGGGCTTCATATTCAGGAGGGATAGACAGAAATGAAAAGGAGGTGGGGTAGCGTTGCTGGTGAGGGAGGGAGGGGGGAGATTAATGTGATAGAAAAGAAGGACATTAGCTTGGAGGATGTGGAATCGATATGGGTAGAGCTACGAAACTCTCAGGGGCAGAACACGCTAGTGGGAGTTGTGTACAGGCCACCTAACAGTAGTAGTGGAGTTGGGGATGGCATCAAACAGGAAATTAGAAATGCGTGCAACAAGGGCAAAACAGTTATAATGGGTGACTTCAATCTACATATAGATTGGGTGAATCAAATGGGTAGGGGTGCTGAGGAAGAGGATTTCTTGGAATGTATGCGGGATAGTTTTCTAAACCAACATGTAGAGGAACAACGAGAGAACAGGCTATTCTAGACTGGGTATTGAGTAATGAGGAAGGGCTAGTTAGCAGTCTTGTTGTGCATGGTCCGTTGGGCAAGAGTGACCATAATATGGTTGAGTTCTTCATTAGGACACAATTAAGTCAGAAACAAGGGTTCTGGCTTACAGAAATGTAACTTTGAAGGTGTGAGACGTGAATTGGCCAAGATAGACTGGCAAGTGATTCTTAACGGGTTGACAGTGGATGTGCAATGGAAGGTATTTAAAGACTGCATGGATGAACTACATCAATTGTTCATCCCAGTTTGGCAAAAGAATAAATCAGGAAAGGTCGTGCATGCATGGATAACAAGGGAAATCAGGGATAGTTTAAAAACAAAAGATGAAGCATACAAATTAGCCAGAAAAAGCAGCCTACCAGAGGACTGGGAGAAATTCAGTCCAGCAGAGGAAGACAAATGGCTTAATTAGGAAAGGGAAAAGAGATTATGAAAGAAAACTGGCAGGGAACATAAAAACGGACTGCAAAAGTTTCTATAGTTCTGGGAAGAGAAAGAGATTAATTAAAACAAATGGAGGTCCATTGCTGTCAGAAACGGGTGAATTGATCATGGAGAACAAGGACATGGCAGAACAATTGAATAACTACTTTGGTTCTGTCTTCACTAAGGAAGACATAAATAATCTGCCGGAAATAGCAGGGGACCAGGGGTCAAATAAGGTGGAGGAACTGAGTGAAATCCAGGTTAGCCGGGAAGTGGTGTTGGGTAAATTGAATGGATTAAAGGCCGATAAATCCCCAGGGCGAAATAGTCTGCATCCCAGAGTACTCAAGGAAATAACCACAGAAATAGTGGATGCATTAGTGTTTATTTTCAAAACTGCTTAGATTCTGGAGTAGTTCCTGAGGATTGGAGGGTAGCTAATGTAACGCCACCTTTTTAAAAAGGAGGGAGAGAGAAAACGGGGAATTACAGACCAGTTAGTCTAATATCGGTAGTGGGGAAACTGCTAGAGTCAGTTATTAAGGATGGGATAACAGTACATTTGGAAAGTAGTGAAATCATTAGACAAAGTTAGGATGGATTTACGAAAGGTAAATCATGTCTGACGAATCTTATAGAATTTTTCGAGGATATAACAAGCAGAGTGGATAAGGGAGAACCAGTGGATGTGTTATATCTAGACTTCCAGAAGGCTTTCGAGAAGGCCCCATATAAGAGATTAGCATACAAACTTAAAGCACACGGTATTGGGGGTTCAGTATTGATGTGGATAGAGAACTGGCTGGCAGACAGGCAGCAAAGGGTAGGAGTACACGGGTCATTTTCATAATGGCGGGCAGTGACTAGTGGGGTACCGCAAGGCCCAGTGATGGGGCCCCAGCTATTTACAATATATATTAATGATTTGGACGAGGGAATTGAATGCAACATCTCCAAGTTTGCGGATGACACTAAGCTGAGGGGTAGTGTTAGGCGTGTGGAGGATGCTAGGGGGCTGCAAGGTGACTTGGATAGGCTGGGTGAGTGGGCAAATGCATGGCAGATGCAGTATCATGTGCATAAATGTGAGGTTATCCACTTTGGTGGCAAAAACAGGAGGGTAAGAAAAAGTCTGGCCTTTATAAATCAGAGCATTGAATCTTGGAGTAGGGAAGTAATGTTAACATTGTACAAGGCATTGGTGAGACCAATTCTGGAGTACGGTGTACAATTTTGGTCGCATAATTATAGGAAGGATGTCAACAAAAATCGAGAGAGTACAGAGGAGATTTACTAGAATGTTGCCTGGGTTCCAGCAACTAAGTTACAGAGAGAGGTTGAACAAGTTAGGTCTTTATTCTTTGGAGCGCAGAAGGTTAACATAGAAACATAGAAACATAGAAATTAGGTGCAGGAGTGGGTCATTCGGCCCTTCGAACCTGCACCGCCATTCAATATGATCATGGCTGATCATCCAACTCAGTATCCTGCACCTGCCTTCCCTACATACCCCCCGATACGTTTAGCCACAAAGGCCACATCTAACTCCATCTTAAATATAGCCAATGAACTGGCCTCAACTACCCTCTGTGGCAGAGAGTTCCAGAGACCCACCACTCTCTGTGTGAAAAAAGTCCTTCTCATCTCGGTCCTAAAGGATTTCCCCCTGATCCTTAAGCTGTGACCCCTTGTCCTGGACCTCCTCAACATCGGGAACAATGTTCCTGCATCTAGCCTGTCCAACCCCTTAAGAATTTTGTAAGTTTCTATAAGATCGCCTCTCAACCTCCTAAATTCTAGAGAGTATAAACCGAGTCTATGCAGTCTTTGTTCATAAGACAGTCCTGACATCCCAGGAATCAGTCTGGGGAACCTTCTCTGCACTCCCTCTATGGCAATAATGTCCTTACTCAGATTTGGAGACCAGAACTGTAGGCAATACTTCAGGTGCGGTCTCACCAAGACCCGATACAACTGAAGTAGAACCTCCCTGCTCCTATACTCAAATCCTTTTGCAATGAAAGCCTACATACCATTCGCTTTCTTCACTGCCTGCTGCGCCTGCATGCCTACTTTCAATGACTGGTGTACCATGACACCCAGGTCGCGCTGCATCTCCCCTTTTCTTATAGAAACTTACAAAATTCTTAAGGGGTTGGATAGGCTAGATGCAGGAAGATTGTTCCGTAGATGCAGGAAGATGTTGGGGAGGTTCAGGACAAGGGGTCACAGTCTAAGGAAAAGCGGGAATTCCTTTAGGACCGAGATGGGGAACACATTTTTCACACAGAGAGTGGTGGGTCCCTGGAATTCTCTGCCACAGAAGGTAATTGAGGCCAGTTCATTGGCTATATTTAAGATGGAGTTAGATGTGGCCTTTGTGGCTAAACGTATCGGGGGTATGTAGGGAAGGCAGGTACAGGATACTGAGTTGGATGATCAGCCATGATCATATTGAATGGCGGTGCAGGCTCGAAGGGCCGAATGGCGTACTCCTGCACCCATTTTCTATGTTTCTATTTTTCTATGTTTCATGATGCTGTTTGTTCACTAATGTTCTGTAACAAACATCTGAGGCCTTCACAGAACAGCTGCATTTATACTGAGATTAGATTACACACAGGGTACACAAAAGGCTGGAGAAACTCAGCGGGTGCAGCAGCATCTAAGGAGCGAAGGGGATAGGCGACGTTTCGGGTCGAGACCCTTCTTCAGACATACAAATGGACACACAAGTGGACTCTATTTACTAATTAGGTGACTTCTGAAGGCAATTGGTTGCACTGGATTTGATTTATAGGTATCAGAGTAAAGGGGGCTGAATCCGTTTGCATGCCACACTTTTCAGTTTTTTATTTGTAAAAAAAATAATTGAAACCATGTATCATTTTCCTTCCACTTCACAATTATGCGCCACTTTGTGTTGGTCTATCATAAAATCCCAATAAAATACATTTACGTTTGTGGTTGTAACGTGACAAAATGTGGAAACGTTCAAGGGTTCATTTATATATATATAGTGTGTATGTGTGTGTACATATTGTGTTTATATTGTATCGTCGCCCATTCCTCTTCTCCAGAGATGCTCTACTCTAGAGATTACTCTAGCATTTTGTGTCTGTACAAATATACTGATATATATGCTGATATCTAACTATCCCCCCACTCTCTCTGTCTCTCTCTCTCTCTCTCTCTCCCTCCCTCTCTCTCCCTCTCTCTCTCTCTCTCTCTCTCTCTCTCTCGCTCTCTCTCTCTCTCTCTCTCTCTCTCGCTCTCTCTCTCTCTCTATACACACACACACACACACACACACACACACACACACGCACACACATATATATATTTATCGGTATATACGGTATTTGGATATTGGTATATTCCCTTCCGTGATGTAAGGGTTCACTGGAAGAGCCAGCAACGGCAGCGCTGGGGTTTGCTAATGGCCAGTTGGAGTTAATGGACGCTTGAGAACTTCTCCCATGCCACTGGTGTTTACGTTGTCGCTGTCTGAGGAAAGCCACGAGTTCCAACGCTGGCACTGAGCAACACAATTACATTTTAATCTAAGCCGAAGGTTGGATTTTAGGACGGGTGCAACGAACCAACCACTTGGTCTAGATGTTGCCCCAACATGGTCCATGCCGGACCACGCCACAGATTGCTGGTCTTCCTTTCGATGGGATGGCAGCAGTGGTTTACAATGTGGTGCATCCCGACACGCACATGTGGAACGTCTCTCTCTCAGCGGGCAGAGCGGCGGCGGGATGGAGGATTAAAGTGACGGCTAATTAGACCCTCATGGGTTATCCTTGCAGACTTAGACAGAGAGCCTCCAATGTGGGCTAGTTGTGAAAAGACAACGTTAGAGGTAAACGCTTCTGTTTATACCGCATCCCCACAACTATTCAGGTCAAAGCTTCATCTACATTCTCAGTCATGTGATTTACTCAGACACTGGTCTCAGGGCGATTCAAGTGAAGCCCAACCCAATAGAACTGATTCCTCTCTCCCCCCCTCCACTGGGAATTCCACCTCAGGAATTGGAACCCATTTCTCTCACAATGATTGTGGACACATATGGTAACTGCATGACCTCATTCGCCAGGGGCCAATTTACACAGGTCTCGGGTAGTCACCCACACACCGGTTCCTTCACGGTTCTGCTTTGTAATCGGACCATGACGTCTCCTTCAGTAGAGCTTCATCCCTGTCCTAGTGGTGTCAATAGTTCCCATGTGGTCAGTGTGACGGGGTCGTGCGTGTCAATGCTCTGGGAGTGCTCATGGTTTGTCCATTTAAGACTCTTTAGGAGAGCGTCAGGGAATTGAAAGTGTTTGTGTCGATGTCCAACCTGGTTGGACAAGTTGTGGACACAGTTGGCCTTCCATGCAGTTACAGATTTAAAAGGCAGTAAAGCAGCAGGGTCGGCGCATATGGTAAACTGTATTTAAAAATCAGTGATCATTTCCCCACAGAAGTGAGATGTGGATAAATCATCACAGAGAAACACGTGAGCTCCTCAGTGAGCATTCTGGGCAGTCGGGGTTTCAATGGAATGTAAATCACCTTTATACTTCAATGATCAAACAGAAACGTTTACAAACCTGATATTTTAACAATTGCCTCATGTCTTACGTTCAATCGTCTGCTCCGGACAACACACTTGATCTTGTTTGTTGATTGCCTCGTTACTGTCACGTTGCTCTCCACATTTACAAGACCTTCCGTATCTTCATGGTGCATTGTTTCAGCTTGTGGTAAAACCTGTCCATCCCCGCCGATCCACAGCATCTCTGGTCCAGGATACCATCCACCGGACTTACACACGAGCTGGATTCCATCTCCCTGGTATCCCTGCAACCGAATCCGGGGCAAACTCCCCAAAGCTGCATCAGGGACAGATGTAGAAATAACAATAGCCAGGAAGAATAGCAACTTGGACCAAACAGCATTTTGTTCAAGTACTCAATCCTCTTGCAACAATTCCTATACAATTTCTAATTATTTTTAGTTCCCATGGAAAGTCATTGAGCAGAAATGTCAACTCTGCTTCTCGCTCCCCAGACGCTGCCTGACCTGCTGAATGTTTTCAGCATCCCGGTAAATTAAGCCAGGGTGGGGGTTACATGGTAAAAGGCTGGGCCCTGGAGAGTGTGGTGGAACGGAGATATCTCGGGGTCCGAGTATATGGCCACCTGGAAGTAGCAACACTAATTACAAAGTGTGAAAAAGGTGTTTGTCATGCTTGTCTCCATCGGTCAGGACATTGAGGACAAGAGTCGGGATGTTGTGCTACAACTGTACAAGGCATCGCTGAGACCACACATGGAAAACTGTCCATAGTTCTGCTCACCTGACCAGTGGGAGACTGCCCTCAAGCTGAAAGGGGTTCAGGAAAGATTCACAGGGAGCCTATGAAGCTTTGGGATGACCTGAATATTTCATATGCTTCCTTTATTTCACTTTTGACCAAATTTGCAACATGTCTTGTCATCCAAGTGCTCAGATGTATCTATCCTTGGCTTTCTTCCTCACAATGACATGTTGTTCCTGCATTCTGATCACTGGCCTTTAACAAACCTCACTCGTCTGATATTGACTTCTACAAATCTACTCTCCCCAACTCCAGCCTGATACTGAAGAAGGGTCTCGACCCGAAACGTCACCCGTTCCTTCTCTGCAGAGGTGTTGCCTGTCCCGCTGAGTTACTCCAGCATTCTGTGAAACGTCACCCATTCCTTCTCTCCAGAGATGCTGCCTGACCCGCTGAGTTTCTCCAGCATTTTGTTTCCAGCCTGATACTGTTGAAAATAGTCTTTCCCTAATTAAGCTTTATCGAGGTCCACTTATCACTTCCACAACTAGCTGAACATTTATTGAATTATGATCACTGTTCTCAAAATACTCTCCCTTTGAATCTCCAACTGGCTGCGCTCATTTTCCAAATCAATGTCCTGTATAGTCCAATCCATGGTTGGATGAACTGCACAATGTGTCAGAAAACCCTCCTGGATGCAGCCAAATGCTGCCACATCTAAACCCTTGCCCCCAAGGCACTCACGGTGAATATTGGGCAAATCGGGGAAATTAATCCTCTACAACCAATCTGTTTCTGTCATGGCCACAATCTCATGGTTCATGCACTAAGTCCATCTGCCTTATTATAATATGCCTTTAACAAAATAAATAAACAGGCTTTTCAGCCCCGCCGTGTTCATTAACTTGGCCCTGCCCGACCGTACTTCCAGACTTACTTCACCCAACCTCCACATTCCTCTCAATCTCTCATCTGCTGCTTCCCACCCCCTGTCACGCATCTGCTGTTTCCCACCCCCTGTCACGCAGGATTAATCCCTCCCAAGTAACACCAGCAAATCTCCTCACAAGACAACTCCTTCACCCAGGAATCAACCGAGAGAGTATTAATCGTGCCAACTCCACGTTTCCTTCAGTAAGCAGACAAAGACCGTACACTGTGCCCCAGGTGAGGTCTCACCAACCTGCTGTACAACTGTGATGAGGCTTCCCAAATCCCATTCTCCATCCTCTTCAATAAATAACTCATGGACAGATGTGATGGAACTCCGGTTAAACACATTCCCATGGCTGCCTTCCATTTACTCAAGTTACTTCTGAATATAACATCGCAACATAATGTTCTTAATTATAGACAATAGACAATAGGTGCAGGAAAAGGCCATTCGGCCCTTCGAGCGAGCGCAGCCTTTCAATGTGATCATGGCTAATCATCCACAATCAGTACCGCGTTCCTGCCTTCGCCCCATATCCCTTGACTATTAGAGCCCCATCAAGCTATGTCTTGAAAGTATCCAAAGAACCGGCCTCCACTGTCCTCTGAGACAGAATTCCATAGACTCGCAACTCTCTGGGTGAAAACGTTTCTCCTCATCTCCGTTCTAAATAGCTTACCCCTTATTCTTAAACTGTGGCTTCTGGTTCTGGACTTCCCCAACATCGGGAACACGTTTCCTGCCTCTAGCGTGTCCAAACCCTTAATAATCTTATATGTTTCAATACTATCCCCTCTCAACCTTCTAAACTCCAGAGTGTCCAAGTCCAGCCGCTCCATTCTCTCAGCATATGAGAGTCCCGCAATCCCTGGAATTAACCTTGTGAACCTACGCTGCACTCCCTCAATAACAAGAGTGTCTTTCCTCAAATTAGGGGACCAAAACTGCACACTATACTCCAGGTGTGGTCTCACTAGGATCTCACTATACACCTGCAGAAGGACATATTTGCTCCTATACTCAACTTCTCTTCTTATTAAGGCCAACATGCCATTCGCTTTCTTCGCTGTCTGCTCTGCCTGCAGGCTCACTTCCACTAACTGATGAACAAGGACCCCCAATCCCGCTGTACTTCCCCTTTTCCCAATTTGACACCATTAGATAACAATGTGCCTTCTTGTTTTTGCTGCCAAAGTGGATAACCCCACATTTATCCACATTAAAGTGCATCTGCCATGCATTTGCCCACTCACCCAACCAGTTCAAGGTACCTTGCATTCTCAAAGCATCCACCTCACAGTTCATTCCACAACACAGCTTTGTGTCATCTGCAAATTTGGTAATGTTACTTTGAATCCCTTGATCCAAATCATTGATGTGTATTGTAAATAGTTGCGGTCCCAGCAGCGAGCCTTGCGGTACCCCACTAGTCAATACCTGCCATTCTGAAAGGCACCCGTTATTCCTTACTCTTTTCCTGTCTGCCAACCAATTTTCTATCCATGTTGAGCACTCTACCCCGAATACCATGTGCCCAAATTTTGACCATTAATCTCCTATGTGGGACATTATCAAATGCTTTGTGAAAGCATTTGTAATTATGTAATTATAAATCAACATTGTTTAGGTATGTTGCAACTTTAGCGGCGCTGCAGTTCTGCCGCTCCCCGTGTGCGTGACTTTGGCGCCTTTCAGAGGGGGGCGTGCTTAAAGTGCCGTTTTTCGACAGACTGGGATAATCGATGAATGTCGGGCGATTTCGTTGCGGAAGAAAAATCGCTTCGACATTTCATCAATGAAGGTATTTTTAAATTACTCTAAATTATTTATTAACTAGAGTAATTTAAAAATCACCTTCAAAAGCCGTGAGTGCCGACAACAGGAAGGATTTTCGGTAGGGGAGAAAAAAAGGTAAAAAGTTTATTTTTATATTAAAAGTTGTTTTTTCGGGAGGCTTTAATAATATTTTATGTTGCGAAATGGGGTCCCAAAAATGTATGAACAAACAGTATTGTTCCTATCGACTTCACATCTAACCGCAACGTTCCAATCCACCGCATTCCACGAAAACCCACTCGCTAGTTCATTTAAATGTCCATTAATTTACAGGAATCAAACACTAAATTCCTTCCATTTGGCCCAGAAATTCATGAAAATGATATTTTAAAATTATGTTATATTGTGGATTATTGTGTGAATGTTATTTGGACACAGGCAATTTTTAAAAAGTTTAGCTTTTCTTAAGAAATTGATAGATGTTTAGATCTACTCATTGAATTTTGTAATTAGCTACAATTAGATAACTAACTAATTATATGCTTTAATTTCAGGTAATCCAAGTAAGATTGTTTAATATTTGTTTCAGAATGCTTCAATCTATAATAACTGAAAATTTCATTGAGTTATGTTAATTTTTAAGAAAGTTATGGGCTTTTAACGGTTCTAGATCACAGCTTTTGAGTTAAGTAAATTGAAAGGCAATGGGGAGCAAGATGCTAATTTCCGAGTATGAAAATGGCCATAACTTTCTTAATACTGCAGATATGAAAGTAAATTAGGTGTCAAATTAAACTTCTTTTTATGCTTTATCTGATGGGATAAATTGCAGACTTGATTTTTTAAATCTCAAAAATTTGTAACATTGCTACATTGTTGATTACAAACTGTTATTTTTACATTTATCTTCAAGTCGTGATTCACTGTTGTGTAACCAGCTCCTATAACTATGTAACCATGTAAACCATATAACAATTACAGCACGGAAACAGGCCATCTCGGCCCTTCAAGTCCGTGCCGAACAACTTTTTTCCCTTAGTCCCACCTGCCTGCACTCATACCATAACCCTCCATACCCTTCTCATCCATATGCCTATCCAATTTATTTTTAAATGATACCAACGAACCTGCCGCCACCACTTCCAATGGAAGCTCATTCCACACCGCTACCACTCTCTGAGTAAAGAAGTTCCCCCTCATGTTACCCCTAAACTTCTGTCCCTTAATTCTAAAGTCATGTCCTCTTGTTTGAATCTTCCCTATTCTCAAAGAGAAAAGCTTGTCCACATCAACTCTGTCTATCCCTCTCATCATTTTAAATACCTCTATCAAGTCCCCCCTTATCCTTCTGCGCTCCAGAGAATAAAGACCTAACTTATTCAACCTATCTCTGTAACTTAGCTGTTGAAACCCAGGCAACATTCTAGTAAATCTCCTCTGTACCCTCTCTATTTTGTTGACATCCTTCCTATAATTGGGCGACCAAAATTGTACACCATACTCCAGATTTGGTCTCACCAATGCCTTGTACAATTTTAACATTACATCCCAGCTTCTATACTCAATGCTCTGATTTATAAAGGTTAGCATAACAAAAGCTTTCTTTACCACCCTATCTATATGAGATTCCACCTTCAAGGCATTATGCACGCTTATTCCCAGATCCCTCTGTTCAACTGTATCACTGGATACAATATGCAGATCCTGAGGAATTCACTGGCTCAACCTTGGGAGCAGCGAAAGTGTAAGACGCTTGAAATATTGTGAATATTGTATTAATTGAACAGCAATTCTATCTTTACACCAAGATAAACGATTTATAAAGACAATCACATTCATTTAACGTTCATAATATCCATGTATTTACTTACTCACCTCGAACTCGCAGTTGAGCTACAGATGCTTCATACTCAGTTCCCTCTGTAACTGAACATGTATATTTCCCTTCATCAAACCTTCTTACGTTCTTTATTCTGAGGGAAATGTCCCCTTTGGCCACTTCATCTTTAAACAGTTCGGCTCTTGCTCTGTAATCCTGGTGTTGAGCGAGGGCGTCATTGTGTCCATGTCTGTACACGAGGACTGGCGAGATGAGACCTGACTTCCTCCACTGCACGACCATGTTGCTGGTCAATATATCTGGGACAAGCTGACATTCCAACACCACATCTCCACCTACAGTGGCTACAAAACCATCGTCCGATACAATAACGAGAAATTCGCCTGCGGGTCAATTTAAATAAGTGAAAACATGATTATTTAAGGAATCAATACGGAAAAATAGAAAACAAAATGAATGTTAGTAAAGTTTGCATCGTTCTGCACGCACAAAGCCCAATTTCATTTGTTTCATGAGGGCTAGAATACAAAAACAGGGATGTAATGCTGAGGCTCTATAAGGCGCAGGTCTGGCCGTATTTGGAGTATTGTGATCTTTCCACTCGTGGGAGAGGATACGACTCTAGGTCGTATATTCAGAACTAAAGGACATTTATTTAGGAGGGGGTTGAGGATGGATTTCTTAAGCGGAGGGTGGTGAATGTGTGGAATTCATTGCCACAGAAGGCTCTGGAGGTCAAGTCAATAGATATTTTTCAGACAGTGATTCTTGATTAGTACGGGTGTCAGGGGTAATGAGAAGAAGGCAGGAGAATGATCTGATATATCTGAGGATATTGTGGGAAACTCGAGAGGAAATTACGGGAGCCCCGGATGTAATTTACGAGTCGTCCTTCAAAACAGGAGAGGTGCTGGAAGACCGGAGGATGGCAAACGTTGCAATCTTTTCAAGAAGTGCTGCAGAAACAATGCTGGGAACTATAGACCGGTGAGCATAACATCTGTAGAGGGATGTGATATACAAGCATCTGGATGGGCCAGGGCTGAGTGGGGATTATTAGCATGGTTCTGTACACGAGAGCACGTCTCACAAATCTGGTTGATTTTTTTGAAGACGTGACCAGACAGATTGATGAAGGCAGAACTCTAGATGTTGTGTACATGGACTTCAATAAGGCGTTCGAGAAGGTTCCGCAAGGTAGGCTGCTTTGGAAGGTTAGATCGCATGGGATCCAAGGAGAGAGAGCCGAATAGATAGCAAATTTAATAGATTTAATTAATTGAAAAGATTGAATAGGAATCCGAGAGGCAACGTTTCCACACAAACGGTGCTGGGTGTATGGAACAAGCTGCCAGAGGAGATTGTTGAGGCTGGGACTATCCCATCGTTTAACAAGTACATGGATAGGACAGGTTTAGAGGGATATGGACCAAGCGCAGGCAGGTGGGACTAGCGCCGAGGGGAAATTGTTGGCCGGTGTGGGTTACTTGGGCCGAAGGGTCTGTTTCCACACTGTATCACTCTATGACTCTAATGGGGTTAGGGAGGGAGAGATAGATCAGCCATGATTGAATGGCGGAGTAGAATTGATGGGCGGAATGACATTCATCTGCTCCTATCACTTATGACGTTATAATCCAGGGATGAAAACAGGATATGAAAATGTTCACAGGTAGTTCACGATTATATGTTTATATAACATTGGGGTCACAATACCAATCCCCGTGGGACACCACTCATTACATCTTGCCACCCACAGAGAAAAACGATCGGCAACCACTCTCTGCTTCCTGCTATCCTGATTATCCACGAATATGAAGTTGCCTCCTACTCCTGCAGTCCCCATCATCGCCCACAGAGGGAGGAAGAACCCCCTACCTGATCGTATTAAGTGGACAACTGCATTAAAATGAGCGATTTTAAAATATGAATCATCTGACTCCATGAAGCCCCCTCCATGAGATAAATATATATAAATCAGACCAGATGTTGTGGTCATTACCGTGGACTGAGCTGAGGATCCCGTGCAGTAACACCACAGCGCAGTGAACCACTCCCATCCCAGTGGAGGGGTCAGTGCCTGAGGGAGAGAGAGAGAGAAAGAGAGAAGTGTTAGACCCGTGATGGGTGGGAAGCTGTGACCCCCCCCCCCCCCCGCACGGTACCCGCTGCCGGTGTCCACCTCCCCCAACTCACTGTTGACCAGGGGTGAAAGGTCACACCTTGTGCGGGGTGAAAGGTCACACCCTGTGCTGGGTGAAAAGTCACACCTTGTGCGGGGTGAAAAGTCACACCTTGTGCGGGGTGAAAGGTCTCACCTTGTGCGGGGTGAAAGGTCACACCTTGTGCGGGGTGAAAGGTCTCACCTTGTGCGGGGTGAAAGGTCACACCTCGTGCGGGGTGAAAGGTCACACCTTGTGCGGGGTGACCAAGGGTAACCAGTGACCAAAGGACTCCAGGCTCCGCACCGAGACCCCGGCTCCCTTTCCAATCTGCTCATTGAGTCTCCTGTCACGGGGGTCGGGTCCGGGACGAATCTTCTCCCGGGAATTTCTTCAGTCACCCATCGTCAAACCTGTCAAAGAACAGAAAATGATTCTGAAGTCGAAAGTTGTGGGAGAAATACAAATAATCAGGGGGTGAGGTTATATTTTCCAGTGGAATAAAGAGTGAACGATGCCTCCCAGGTCTCTGTTCTCTCAATTGTTCTTGTTTCTCTCACGATGACCAGGATTTGAATGGAGGGGCTCGGAATGGGGACGGGTCGGCCCGGTAAAGGATGGGGAAGTGGGCCCTGTGGCCGGAGGGCCGTGAGCGGAGGAGTCGCCCTGAGGTCATTGGTGAAAGAAGCGGAGGGAACGAGCGGAGTTACATCTCCAGGGCTGACCATCCCAACACACACCTGGCCGCACAGAGCAGTGTGGAGTCAATACGGAATAACCCCTGGTCCAGGTGGTCGCCTCCCCTGTTCCATTGTACGTTCCAGGTTTGAGTAGTTGAGCCCTGATTAAACAGAAGGACATTTGTTGCCCTTGTTCTACCACTGGTAGAGGGTTTAGTAACGGACCAGCAAAGCGCCACCGATCTGGAGCAGCTCACCTTGACACGACCTGTCATTCCTGAAACAGTGAACGTTTTTCAACAGCCGACGTGGACGTGCTCACGTTTTATGGGGAGAAGGTGGGAGATCAGCGGTCAGATTCTCAGTGTGACGTGAGTCCCAGACATTATCTACTTTGGGGATGGTTGGACTCTCAGCGGAGATCGGTTGCTGGGGAAAGGTGAGCGACTGGAGAGATCGGTCCTGAGAGATTGGGCGTTTCAGAAAATGTCTCTGAGCAGTTCACTGCGCTTGTCCTCATCAGTGCCAGGGAGTGGCGGGGAACGGATATTTTAGACTGTGAACTCTCAGAGTCAAACACAGCAACTCGCTGTATTCCATTTCCACTTCTTTGCCCACTCTCCCAACCTGTCCACGCCATTCTACAGCCTCCATGCTTCCTCTACACAATTGGCCCCTCCACCTATTTTCATATCGTCTGCAAATTTGTCCACAAAGCCACTAATTCTCCCATCCATCCCATTAACACATGAGGTGCAATGTAGTGGCCCCTACACCGACCCCCGTGGAACACCACTAGTCACCGGCAGCCAACCAGAAATGCCCTCTTTTATTCTCACTCGTTGCTTCTGCCCGTCAACCAATCTACTATCCACGCTGGAACCTTGCTTCAAATACCAGGAGCTCCAATCCTGTTTAGCAGCATCGCGTGTGGCATCTTATCAAAATCCTTCTGATAATCCAAGTAAACAACATCCACTGACTGCTTTGTCGTTTCTCCTTTTTTGGTGATTCTTTACCGACACACCACGAGACAGTTTATCACCCAAATGGCATTAATACAGAGTTGCACACAACTTCATATTGTTCTAATGTTCCCATTGGTCAGTTACGTTGCAGTCTGGCCACAGTTATAGGAAACAAGTTAAAAGTGTCAGAAATATCCCTACCTTATTCCCAACTTTGGTTGTTCGTCGTCTCACTGCCTCCACACAGTCCTTCGATTGCTAATGTGCAGTAAAAGCCCTTTGGACTCCCTTTTATCTCGATCAGACCTTTGGATTCATTTATGATTTTAGCCTGAATCTTTATCAGTTCTCTTTAATAAAAGGAACAAGCCAGACTTTGGACCATCACTGCCCAGAAAAGGCGCGGCGTCGTGTTTTTGCTGTTGAGAGGTTGAATATTTGCGAAGAGTATTAGTGTGGAGCATTTGTCCGGATTCAAGGTCAAAGGAAGGCGTTTGTCCTGGGTGCAGATGTCAGGTTATAGCAGCCAGAGAAAGGACTGATATAAATCATCACATTGACCAGAATCTCAGTAGGGGACTGAACCAGTAGCCCAGCGCTGGCTGTCACAAACAGCAATCCATCCGGTACCACACCCACAAACCTTTTCTGTAACAGGTGAATCGTCTTTTTCATCAGCCGTTTATTCTGTGCGTTTCAATATCCCAACTTTTACCAACAGTGACCAAATTGTCTGCATGTTATTTTTCAAATAATTTTCCTTCCTAATCTTGGAATGTTAAATTGAATCAACGCCGCCATTTTCAAAGACAAGCAACTTGGACATCTTTGCGGTGAGAAATCTCAAGAATGTTGTTTTGTTTTTCTGTTTCTTCTAAAGGACACTAATTTATTCCGTATGTTCCGGTTAGCGGGGTTCATCTTGCTCCACGGTCTGGGATAGTCTCGCGTGGTTCATATCATGTCCCCGTGTGAATGGACGCCGTATCTTGACTTCATACTGTAGCCCAGCTCGTGGCGTTGACCACAGGGATCTCCCTGCCTCTCTCATCGTCTCCGTTTCTCTGCAGCTAAGCTCAGTGCACAATGGAACATAGAACACAGAACAACACAGGAACATGACCCTCGGCCCACAATGTCTGTGCCGAACACGACCCAGTGACCAATGCTTAACTGCGGTCACACAATCCACCTCCCTCCACTCCCTGCATTAAAGTTGTGTAATATTCTGAATTTTCTGAAACGGAAGAGCAGTTTGCAAACTGCATCAGCGTTCAATGATAGTATTTTGCAAACACAAACATAAAACACTCAGGGGCAAACTCAAGTAAAAACGACCAGCCTTGAAAATGCATATTATTGCATACACGCCTTCTGTATTTGTCTGAAGTTATACCCTGTGCCGTTTTGCCAATAATTTATTTTATATTACCTGTTCAAATAGAATTTATAGACTGAGACATTGCATTTGGAAAAAAATAAGATTTGTCTGATAACCATATAACCATATAACAATTACAGCCCGGAAACAGGCCACCTCGGCCCTTCTAGTCCATGTCGAACACGTACTCTCACCTAGTCTCATCTACCTGTACTCAGCCCATCACCCTCCATTCCTTTCCCGTCTATATAGAAACATAGACATATAGAAACATACAAAATAGGTGCAGGAGTAGGCCATTCGGCCCTTCGAGCCTGCACTGCCATTCAATATGATCATAGCTGAACATCCAACTCAGTATCCTGTACCTGCCTTCTCTCCATGCCTCCTGATCCCATTAGCCACGAGCGCCACATCCAACTCCCTCTTAAATATAGCCAATGAACTGGCCTCAACTACCTTCTGTGGCAGAGAATTCCACAGATTCACCACTCTCTGAAATAATGTTTTGATCATCTCGGTCCTAAAAGACTTCCCCCTTATCCTTAAACTGTGACCCCTTGTTCTGGACTTCTCCAACATCGGGAACTATCTTCCTGCATCTAGCCTGTCAAACCCCTTAAGAATGTTATAAGTTTCTCTAAGATCCCCCCTCAATCTTCTAAATTCTAACGAGTACAAGCCGAGTCTATTCCGTCTTTCTTCATATGAAAGTCCTGACATCCCAGGAATTAGTCTGGTGGACCTTCTCTGTACCGCCTCTATGGCAAGAATGTCTTTCTTCAGATTAGGAGACCAAAACTGTACTCAAAACTCCAGGTGTGGTCTCACCAAGACCCTGTACAACTGCAGTAGAACCTTGTGTTAAAGAAGGAACTGCAGATGCTGGAGAATCGAAGGTTACACAAAAAGCTGTAGAAACTCAGCGGGTGCAGCAGCATCTAAGGAGCGAAGGACACAAAAGTTCCTTAGATGCTGCTGCACCCGCTGAGTTTCTCCAGCTTTTTGTGTAACCTGCAGTAGAACCTTCTTCCTCCTATACTCAAATCATTTTGCTATGAATGCTAACGTACCATTCGCTTTCTTCACTGCCTGCTGCACCTGCATGCCTAATTTCAGTGACTGGTGTACCATGACACCCAGGTCTCGTAGCATCTCCCCTTTTCCTAATCGGCCACCATTCAGATAATAGTCTTCTTTCCTGTTTTTGCCACCAAAGTGGATAACCGCACATTTATCCACATTATACTGCATCTGCCATAAATTTGCCCACTCACCCAACCTATCCAAGTCACCTTGCAGCCTCCTAGCATCCTCCTAACAGCTAACATTGCCCCCAGCTTCGTGTCATCCGCAAACTTGATGTTGCATTCAATTCCCTCGTCCAGATCAGTAATATATATTGCAAACAGGGTCCCAGCACTGAGCCTTGCGGTACCCCACTAGTCACTGCCTGCCATTCCGAAAATGACTCGTTTACTCCTACTCTTTGCTTCCTGTCTGCCAGCCAGTTCTTTGTGCACATCAATACTGAACCCCCAATACCGTGTGCTTTAAGTTTGCGTACTAATCTGTTATGTGGGACCTTGTCGAAAGCCTTCTGAAGGTCCAGATATAACACATCCACTGGTTCTCCCTTATCCAGTCAACTAGTTACATTCCTCGAAAAATTATATAAGATTCGTCAGACATGATTTACCATTCGTAAATCCATGCTGACTTTGTCCAATGATTTCACCACTTTCCAAATGTGCTGCTATCCCATCTTTAATAACCGACTCTAGCATTTTCCCCACTACCGAATTAGACTAACTGGTCTGTAATTCCCCGTTTTAACTCTCCCTTCATTTTTTAAACAGTGGGGTTACATTAGCTACCCTCCAATCCTCAGGTACTACTCCAGAATCTAAAGAGTTTTGAACAATTATCATTAATACATCCACTATTCCTGGGGCTACTTCGTTAAGTAATGTGGGACGCAGCCTATGTGGCCCTGGGGATTTATAGGCCTTTAATCCATTCCATTTACCTAACACCACTGTCCGGCTAACCTGGAGTTAACTCCGTTCCCTCATCTAATTTGACCCCGGGTCCCCTTCTTTCCGGCAGATATTTATGTCTTCCTTAGTGAAGACGGAACCAAATTAGTTATTCAATTGGTCTGCCATGTCCTTGTTCTCCATGATCAAATCACCCGTTTCTGACTGCAAGGGACCTACATTTGTTTTCACTAATCTTTTTCTCTTCACAGATCTATAAAAACGTTTGCAGTCAGTGTTTATGTTTCCTGCCAATTTCCTTTCATAATCTATGTTCCCTTTCCTAATTAAGCCCTTTGCCCTCCTCCGTTCGACTGAATTTCTCCCAGTCCTCTGGCAGGCTGCTTTTTCTGGCTAATTTGTCTTCTTCATCTTTTGTTTTGATACTATCCCTGATTTGCCTTGTTATCCACGGATGCACTACCTTCCCTGATTTATTATTTTGACAAACTGCGATGAACAATTGTTGTAGTTCATCCAAGCAGTCTTTAAATGCCTTCCATCGCATTTCCACCGTCAACGCTTTAAGAATCAATTGCCAGTCTGTCTTGGACAATTCACGTCTCATACCCTCAAAGTTACATTTCTTTACGTTCAGAACCCTTGTTTCTGAATTAACAATGTCACTCTCCATCCCAATAAAGAACTCAACCATATTTCGGTCACTCTTGCCCAAGGGGCCACGCACAACAAGACTACTAACTAACCCTTCCTCATTAGTCAATACCCAGTCTAGAATAGCCTGTTCTCTCGTTGGTTCCTCTACGTGTTGGTTTGTAAAACTATCCCGCATACATTCCAATAAATCCCCTTCCTCTTCCTCAGCACCCCTGCCAATTTGATTCACCCAATCTATGTGTAGATTGAAGTGACCAATTATTATAGAAACATAGAAATTAGGTGCAGGAATAGGCCATTCGGCCCTTCGAGCCTGCACCGCCATTCAATATGATCATGGCTGATCATCCAACTCAGTATCCCGTACCTGCCTTTTCTCCATACCCTCTGATCCCCTTAGCCACAAGGGCCACATCTAACTCCCTCTTAAATATATCCAATGAACTGGCCTCAACTACCCTCTGTGGCAGAGAGTTCCAGAGACCCACCACTCTCTGTGTGAAAAAATTCCTTCTCATCTCGGTCCTAAAGGATTTCCCCCTTATCCTTAAGCTGTGACCCCTTGTCCTGGACCTCCCCAACATCGGGAACAATCTTCCTGCATCTAGCCTGTCCAACCCCTTAAGAATCTTGTAAGTTTCTATAAGGTCCCCTCTCAATCTCCTAAATTCTAGAGAGTATAAACCGAGTCTATGCAGTCTTTGTTCATAAGACAGTCCTGACATCCCAGGAATCAGTCTGGTGAACCTTCGCTGCACTCCCTCTATGGCAATAATGTCCTTCCTCAGATTTGGAGACCAGAACTGTACGCAATACTCCAGGTGTGGCCTCACCAAGACCCTATACAACTGAAGTAGAACCTCCCTGCTCCTATACTCAAATCATTTATTACTGTTTTACCTTTGCACGCATTTCTAATTTCCTGTTTGCTGCCATCCCCAACTCCACTACTACTGCTGGGTGGCCTGTACACAACTCCCACTAGCGTTTTCTGCCCCTTAGTCTTTCGCAACTCTACCCTATCGAATCCACATCCTCCAAGCTAGTCCTTCCTTTCTATTTCGTTCATCTCCTCTCTAACCAGCAACTTTACCCCACCTTCTTTTCCTTTCTGTCTATCCCTCCTGAATATTGAATATCCCTGGATGTTCAGCTCCCAGCATTGGTCACCCAGGAGCCATGCCTCCGTGTTCCCAACTATATCATATTCATAAATAACTATCTGCATATTCTACTCATCCACCTTATTACGAATGCTCCTTGCATTGAGACACAAAGCCTTCAGGCTTGTTTTTACCACACTCTTACCCCTTATACAATTATGTTGAAAAGTGGCCCTTTTTGATTTTTGCCTTGGATTTTTATGCCTGCCACTTTTACTTTTCACTTTGCGAAATATTGCTTCTACCCTCATTTTGCACTCCTCTCCCTCTGCTTATATATTTAAGAAACCCACCACCTCTTATTCTCTGTTTATTATATTTTTCTTCTTTCTCCCCTACATGTTGGGTCTGAGTGCTTCCCTTCTCTGCATCCTGCCTCACACACTGGGCTAGCTTTCTCTATTTGAGTCCCTCCCCTATATCCATGTCCAATTCATTTTTAAATGATAAAATCGAATCTGCCTCTATCACTTCCACTAGAAATTCATTACACACAGCTACCACTCTCTGAGTAAAGAAGTTACCCTCACGTTACCCCTAAACATATTTTCCTTTAATTCTCAAATCATGTCCTCTTGTTTGAATCTTCCCGACGCTCAATGGAAAAAGCTCACATAGAAACATAGAAAATAGGTGCAGGAGTAGGCCATTCGGCCCTTCGAGCCTGCACCGCCATTCAATGTGATCATGGCTGATCATCCAACTCAGTATCCCGTACCTGCCTTCTCTCCATACCCCCTGATCCCTTTAGCCACAAGTGCCACATCTAACGCCCTCTTAAATATAGCTAATGAACTGGCCTCAACTACCTTCTGTGGCAGAGAATTCCAGAGACTCACCACTCTCTGTGTAAAGAATGTTTTCCTCATTTCGGTCCTAAAGGAATTCCCCCTTATCCTTAGACTGTGACCCCTTGTTCTGGACTCCCCCAACATCGGGAACAATCTTCCAGCATCTAGCTTGTCCAACCCCTTAAGAATTTTGTAAGTTTCTATAAGATCCCCCCTCAATCTTCTAAATTCCAGCGAGTACAAGCCGAGTCTATCCAATCTTTCCTCATATGAAAGTCCTGACATCCCAGGAATCAGTCTGGTGAATCTTCTCTGTACCCCCTCTATGGCAAGGATGTCTTTCCTCAGATTTGGAGACCAAAACTGTACGCAATACTCCAGGTGTGGCCTCACCAAAACCCTGTACAACTGCAGTAGAACCTCCCTGCTCCTATACTCAAATCCTTTTGCTTTGAATGCTAACATACCATTTGCTTTCTTCACTGCCTGCTGCACCTGCATGCCTACTTTCAATGACTGGTGTACCATGACACCCAGGTCTCGTTGCATCTCTCCCTTTCCTAATCTGCCACCATTCAGATAATAGTCTACCCTCATGTTTTTGCCACCAAAGTGGATAACCTCACATTTATCCACATTATACTGCATCTGCCATGCATCCGCCCATTCACTCAGCCTATCCAAATCACCCTGCAGCCTCCAAGCATCCTCCTCACACCTAACTATACCCCCCAGCTTGGTATCATCTGCAAATTTGGAGATGTTGCATTGAATTCCCTCGTCCAAATCATTAATATATATTGTAAATAGCTGGGGTCCCAGCACTGCGCCTTGCGGCACCCCACTAGTCACTGCCTGCCATTCTGAAAAGGACCCGTTTACTCCTACCCTTTGCCTCCTGTCTGCTAGCCAGTTCTCTATCCACAAATGTCAAATGTAAAATCTGTCTATCCCTCTCATATTTTTAAAGACCTCTATCAAGTGCCCCCTTAACCTTCTGCGCTCCAAAGAATAAAGACCTAACTTGTTCAACCGTTATCTCTAACTTAGGTGCTGAAACCCAGTCAACATTCTAGTGAATCTCCTCTGTACTATCTCTATTTTGTTGACATCTTTCCTATAATTTGGTGACCAAATTTGTACACCATACTCCAGAATTGGCCTCACCAATGCCTTGTACAATTTTAACATTACATCCCAACTTCTATACTTAATGCTCTGATGTATAAAGGCCAGAATACCAAAAGATTGATTTACCATCCTACATTACCATATAACCATATAACATATAACAATTACAGCACGGAAACAGGCCATCTCGGCCCTTCAAGTCCGTGCCGAACAACTTTTTTCTCTTAGTCCCACCTGCCTGCACTCATACCATAACCCTCCATACCCTTCTCATCCATATGCCTATCCAATTTATTTTTAAATGATACCAACGAACCTGCCGCCACCACTTCCACTGGAAGCTCATTCCACACCGCTACCACTCTCTGAGTAAAGAAGTTCCCCCTCATGTTACCCCTAAACCTCTGTCCCTTAATTCTAAAGTCATGTCCTCGTGTTTGAATCTTCCCTATTCTCAAAGGGAAAAGCTTGTCCACATTAACTCTGTCTATCCCTCTCATCATTTTAAAGACCTCTATCAAGTCCCTTCTTAACCTTCTGCGCTCCAGAGAATAAAGACCTAACTTATTTAACCTATCTCTGTAACTTAGCTGTTGAAACCCAGGCAACATTCTAGTAAATCTCCTCTGTACCCTCTCTATTTTGTTGACATCCTTCCTATAATTGGGTGACCAAAACTGCACACCATACTCCAGATTTGGTCTCACCAACGCCTTGTACAATTTTAACATTACATCCCAGCTTCTATACTCAATGCTCTGATTTATAAAAGCTAGCATACCAAAAGCTTTCTTTACCACCCTATCTATATGAGATTCCACCTTCAAGGAACTATGCACGGTTATTCCCAGATCCCTCTGTTCAACTGTATTCTTCAATTCCCTACCGTTTACCATGTACGTCCTATTTTGATTTGTCCTGCCAAGGTGTAGCACCTCACATTTATCAGCATTAAACTCCATCTGCCATCATTCAGCCCATTTTTCCAACTGGCCTAAATCACTCTGTAGACTTTGGAAATCCTCTTCATTATCCACAACACCCCCTATCTTGGTATCATCTGCATACTTACTAATCCAATTTACCACCCCTTCATCCAGATCATTGATGTACATGACAAACAACAAAGGACCCAACACAGATCCCTGAGGCACCCCACTAGTCACCTGCCTCCAACCCGACAAACAGCCATCCACCATTACTCTCTGGCTTCTCCCATTCAGCCACTGTTGAATCCATCTTGCTATTCCTGCATTTATACCCAACAGTTGAACCTTCTTAACCAACCTTCCATGAGGAACCTTGTCAAAGGCCTTACTGAAGTCCATATAGACAACATCCACTGCTTTACCCTCGTCAATTTCCCTAGTAACCTCTTCAAAAAATTCAAGAAGATTAGTCAAACATGACCTTCCAGGCATAAATCCATGTTGACTGTTCCTAATTAGACCCTCTTTATCCAGATACTTATATATATTATCTCTAAGTATCTTTTCCATTAATTTGCCCACCACTGAAGTCAAACTAACCGGTCTATAATTGCTAGGTTTACTTTTAGAGCCCTTTTTAAACAATGGAACAACATGCGCAGTACGCCAATCCTCGGGGACTATTCCCGTTTCTAATGACATTTGAAATATTTCTGTCATAGCCCCGGCTATTTCTACACTAACTTCCCTCAATGTCCTAGGGAATATCCTGTCAGGACCTGGAGACTTATCCACTTTTATATTTTTCAAAAGTGCCAGTACTTCTTTTACTTTGAAACTCATAGTATCCATAGCTACTCTACTAGTTTACCTTACCTCACATAATTCAATATCCTTCTCCTTGGTGAATACCGAAGAAAAGAAATTGTTCAATATCTCCCCCATCTCTTTTGGCTCTGCAGATAGCTGTCCACTCGGTCTCTCCAATGGACCAATTTTATCCCTTGTTATCCTTTTGCTATTAATATAGCTGTAGAAACCCTTTGGATTTACTTTCACCTTACTTGCCAAAGCAACCTCATATCTTCTTTTAGCTTTTCTAATTTCTTTCTTAAGATTCTTTTTACATTCCTTATACTCCTCAAGCACCTCATTTGCTTCATGCTGCTTATAATTATTGCAGATCTCCCTCTTTTTCCGAACAAGATGTCCAATTTCCCTTGAAAACCAGGGCTCTTTCCAATTTTTACTGGTTCCTTTCAACCGAACAGGAACATAAAGATTTTGTACTCTTAAAATTTCCCCTTTAAATGTCCTCCATTTCTCCTCTACATCTTTCCCATAAAACAAAATGTCCCAGTTCACTCCTTTTAAATCATCTCGCATCTCGTTAAAGTTAGCCTTTCTCCAATCAAAAATCTCAACCCTAGGCCCAGTTCTGTCCTTCTCCATAATTATGGATAATTAGATTCCACCTTCAGGGAACTATGCGCAGTTATTCCTAGATCCCTCTGTTCAACTGCATTCCTCAATTCGCTACCATTTAGGATGTACGTTCTAGCTTGATTTGTCCTGCCAAGATGTAGCACCTTACACTTATCAGCATTAAACTCCATCTGCCATCTTTCAGCCCATTCTTCGAAATGGCCCAAATCTCGCTGTAGACTTTGAAAATCTACTTAATTATCCACAACACCACCTATTTTAGTATCATCTGCATACTTACTAATGCAATTTACCACACCATCATCCAGATCATTGATGTATAATAAAAACAACAGTGGGTCCAACACAGATCCCCGAGGCACCCCCCTAATCACCGGCCTCGAACCTGACAAACAGTTATCCACCATTACACTCTGGTATTTCCCATGTTGAATCCATCTTGCTACTCCACTATAAATACCCAACAATTGAACCTTCTTAACCAACCTTCCATGTGGAACCTTGTCAAATGCCTTACTGAAGTCCACATAGACAATATCCATCGCGTTACCCTGATCAATTTCCCTAGTAACCTCTTCAGAAAATTCAAGAAGATTAGTCAAACATGATCTTCCAGGCAAAACATCCATGTTGACTGTTCCTAATCAGACCCTGTTTATCCAGATGATTATATATATTATTTCTAAGTTTCCTTTCCATTAATTTGCCCACCACTGACGTCAAACTAACAGGTCTATAATTGCTATGATTACTCTTAGAACCCTTTTTAACCAATGGAACAACATGCGCAGGATGCCAATCCTCCAGCACCATTCCCGTTTCTAATGACATTTGAAATACTTCTGTCATAGCCCCTGCTATTTCTACGCTAACTTCCCTCAATGTCCTAGGGAATATCCTGTCAGGACCTGGAGACTTATCCACTTTTATATTTTTCAAAAGTGTCAGTACTTCGTCTTCTTTGATCCTCACAGTTTCCACAGCTTCTCTACTTGTTCCCCTTACCGCACATTATTCATTATCCTTCTTCTTGGTGAATACCGAAGAAAATAAGTAGTTCAATATCTCACTCATCTATTTTGGCTCTGCAGATAGCTGTCCACTCTGACAATCTAATGAACCAATTCTATCCATTTTGCTATTAATATAGCTGCAGAAACCCTTTAGATTTACTTTCACCTTACTTGCCAAAGCAACCTCATATCTTCTTTTAGCTTTTCTAATTTCTTTCTTAAGATTAATTTTACATTCTTTATTCTCCTCGAGCACCTCATTTACTCCATTGACGAACCAGAATTATTTGTTAGAATATGGTCTCCATTTATTGAATTTTAAAAAACTGTATTGGTTTAACAAAAAATCAGTGTGGAACCTGAGTATGGGATTGGATGAATAGTTATACTCAACATCTCCTGGATCTATCTCCACAATCTTGTTATTTGTAACTTATATTTTCGTCTTCTTTTTCTCTCCATTAATTTATAGTTTATCTTTTATTTTTCCTTCTTTATCATTATACTTAAAACAAATTAAAAAGTGAAGCTATGTAAGAAATCTGTAATTACATTGCCGCTTACTACTATTTAGAAACTTAGAACATAGAAAAATAGGTGCAGGAATAGGCCATTCGGCCCTTCGAGCCTGCACCGCCATTCAATATTATCATGGCTGATCATTCAACTCAGTATCCCGTACCTGCCTTCTCTCCATACCCCGTGATCCCTTTAGCCACAAGAGCCACATCCAATTCCCTCTTGAATATAGCCAATGAACTGGCCTCAACGACCTTCTGTGGCAGAGTATTCCAGAGACTCACCACTCTCTGTGTAAAGAATGTTTTCCTCATCTCGGTCCTAAAGGAATTCCCCTTAACCTTAGACTGTGACCCCTTGTTCTGGACCCCCCCCCCCCAACATCGGGAACAATCTTCCTGCATCTAGCTTGTCCAACCACTTAAGAATTTTGTAAGTTTCTATAAGATCCCGCCTCAATCTTCTAAATTCCAGTGAGTACAAGCCAAGTCTATCCGGTCTTTCTTCATTTGAAAGTCCCGACATCCCAGGTATCAATCAGGTGAACCTTCTCTGAACCCCGTCTATGGCAAGAATGTCTTTCCTCAGATTTGGAGACCAAAACTGTACGCAATACTCATATAACCATATAACCATATAACAATTACAGCACGGAAACAGGCCATCTCGGCCCTTCAAGTCCGTGCCGAACAACTTGTTCCCTTAGTCCCACCTGCCTGCACTAATACCATAACGCTCCATACCTGTCTCATCCATATGCCTATCCAATTTATTTTTAAATGATACCAACGAACCTGCCGCCACCACTTCCACTGTAAGCTCATTCCACACCGCTACCACTCTCTGAGTAAAGAAGTTCCCCCTCATGTTACCCCTAAACGTTTGTCCATTAATTCTAAAGTCATGTCCTCTTGTTTGAATCTTCCCTATTCTCAAAGGGAAAAGCTTGTCCACATCAACTCTTTCTATCCCTCTCATCATTTTAAAGACCTCTATCAAGTCCCTTCTTAACCTTCTGCGCTCCAGAGAATAAAGACCTAACTTATTTAACCTATCTCTGTAACTTAGCTGTTGAAACCCAGGCAACATTCTAGTAAATCTCCTCTGTACCCTCTCTATTTTGTTGACATCCTTCCTATAATTGGGCGACCAAAATTGTACACCATACTCCAGATTTGGTCTCACCAATGCCTTGTACAATTTTAACATTACATCCCAGCTTCTATACTCAATGCTCTGATTTATGAAAGCTAGCATACCAAAAGCTTTCTTTACCACCCTATCTATATGAGATTCCACCTTCAAGAAACTATGCACGGTTATTCCCATATCCCTCTGTTCAACTGTATTCTTCAAATCCCTACCGTTTACCATGTACGTCCTATTTTGATTTGTCCTGCCAAGGTGCAACACCTCACATTTATCAGCATTAAACTCCATCTGCCATCTTTCAGCCCACTCTTCCAAATGGCCTAAATCAATCTGTAGACTTTGGAAATCCTCTTGATTATCCACAACGCCCCCTATTTTGGTATCATCTGCATACTTACTAATCCAATTTACAATCCCTTCATCGAGATCATTTATGTACATGACAAACAACAAATGACCCAACACAGATCCCTGAGGCACCCCACTAGTCACCTGCCTCCAACCCGACAAGCAGCCATCCACCATTACCATCTGGCTTCTCCCATTCAGCCACTGTTTAATCCATCTTGCTATTCCTGCATTTATACCCAACAGTTGAACCTTCTTAACCAACCTTCCACGAGGAACCTTGTCAAGGGCCTTACTAAATTCCATATAGCCAACATCCACTGCTTTACCCTCGTCAATTTCCCTAGTAACCTCTTCAAAAAATTCAAGAAGATTAGTCAAACATGACCTTCCAGGCATAAATCCATGTTGACTGTTCCTAATTAGACTCTGTTTATCCAGATGCTTATATATATTATCTCTAAGTATCTTTTCCATTAATTTTCCCACCACTGAAGTCAAACTAACCGGTCTATAATTGCTAGGTTTACTTTTAGAACCCTTTTTAAACAATGGAACAACATGCGCAGTACGCCAATCCTCGGGCACTATTCCCGTTTCTAATGACATTTGAAATATTTCTGTCATAGCCCCGGCTATTTCTACACTAACTTCCCTCACTGTCGTAGGGAATATCCTGTCAGGACCTGGAGACTTATCCACTTTTATATTTTTCAAAAGTGTCATTTACTTATTTTACTTTGAAACTCAGAGTATCCATAGCTACTCTACTAGTTTCCCTTACCTCACATAATTCAATATACTTCTCCTTGGTGAATACCGAAGAAAATAAATTGTTCAATATCTCCCCCATCTCTTTTGGCTCTGCAGATTGCTGTCCACTCGGTCTCTCCAAAGGACCAATTTTATCCCTTGTTATCCTTTTGCTATTAATATAGCTGTAGAAACCCTTTGGATTTACTTTCACCTTACTTGCCAAAGCAACCTCATATCTTCTTTTAGCTTTTCTAATTTCTTTCTTAAGATTCTTTTTACATTCCTTATACTCCTCAAGCACCTCATTTACTTCATGCTGCCTATAATTATTGTAGATCTCCCTCTTTTTCCGAACAAGATGCCCAATTTCCCTTGAAAACCGGGGCTCTTTCCAATTTTTACTGGTTCCTTTGAACCGAACAGGAACATAAAGATTCTATACTCTTAAAATTTCCCCTTTAAATGTCCTCCATTTCTCTTCTACATCTTTCCCATAAAACAAAATGTCCCAGTTCACTCCTTTTAAATCATCTCACATCTCGTTAAAGTTAGCCTTTCTCCAATCAAAAATCTCAACCCTAGGCCCAGTTCTGTCCTTCTCCATAATTATATTGAAACTAATGGTATTGTGATCACTGGACCCGAAGTGCTCCCCAACGCATATCTCCGCCACCTGTCCCGTCTCATTTCCGAACAGGAGGTCCAGCACTGCCCCTCCTCTAGTAGGCACCTCTATGTATTGCTGCAAAAAACTATCCTGCACACATTTTACAAACTCCAAACCATCCAGCCCATTTACAGAATGTGTTTCCCAGTCTATGTGTGGAAAGTTGAAATCTCCCACAATCACTACCTTGTGCTTACTACTAATATCTGCTATCTCTTTACATATTTGCTCTTCCAATTCTCGATCCCCATTTGGCGGTGTATAATATACCCTTATAAGTGTTGCTACACCTTTCCCACTTCTCAGTTCCACCCAAATAGCCTGCCTAGATGAGCCCTCCAATCTATCACTGCTGTAATATCTTCCCTGACTAGCAATGCAACACCTCCACCTCTTGCCCCTCCAATTCTATCACACCTGACCACTACTCCAGGTGTGGTCTCACCAAAACCCTGTACAAATGCAGTAGAACCTCCCTGCTCCTACACTCAAATCCTTTCGCTATGAATGCTAAAATACCATTTGCTTTCTTCACTGCCTGCTGCACCTGCATGCCTACTTTCAATGACTGGTGCACATGACACCCAGGTCTCGTTGCATTTCCCCATTTCCATGTACGTATTTGTATACATGGTTCGAATTAAAATATTTTTGAAAATAAATAAATCCATAAATAGATCAATAGAATTTATAGAATTAGTTCGTGGTCTTAATTTCAGCGAGGTAGTGCTTACCCTTTAAACATTATCTCGACGTTCTGTTTCCAGGTGAAACCAAGGAAGGATTTCTTTCAACGATGAAGGGAGTAGGTTGCATCTTTGTGCTGTTGCTTGTTCATGCAGTGACTATGGGTACGTAATGGGACCATCGACGCGACTATCACATACACCTTGCCGTGAATATTGTGCTACTCCACCGCTTTAGCGGATCTATTGGATGATTTCCGACTGTACCTGCTTTTGCTTAACTGCCACCCTAACCCCCGATATTTACACAACTCGCCAATGTAAAAAGCTGAAGTTTAAATATTGTATTTTTCCAGAGCAATTCGTTGTGATTGTACCGGACTATCCGGTGGTCGTCATGCTGGGTGAAGATGCCGTGTTGGAATGTCAGAAGGTACCGGATACATCACTGGACGCTCTGGAGGTCCGATGGTTTACAACGAACCCGGGGTCACCGGTACATTTATACACCGGCGGCCAGGACCGAGCTGAGGTGCAGGACGGGGCTTATCGAGGGAGGACGGAACTCTTTCGGGAAGAGTTTCCCCGTGGAAACGCCTCCCTTAAACTGAAGAGCGTCAATTTATCAGATGCTGGAATGTACACGTGTTCCATCAGCACCTCCACGTCCCGTCAGCAGGAGGAGCTGCGGCTGCAGGTTGAAGGTGAGCCCCTCTGCACAGAGTTTACACCAGGGTTTACACCGGGAATGTCAGGAAGCGGCCTCTGAGACTGGAAAGTAGGAATTCACTGGGAAGTTCAAGGGATACTGACAATGCAGACCGCTGCCTCGGCAGGAGCGGATCTACTATGAAACTAATGAAACTTCCGCTTCAAGGCCCCTAATCCTGGACGGGTTCCAGAAGCGACTTTAGTCCAATTGTTCTTCCGATTTAAATCGGAATTCCGAATTAATCTGATTTTTCGCCTCGACCAAACTTCACCTCACACTTAAACCTCAACCCACTAAACCTCGCCTCGACTAAACCTCCCACCTCACGACTAAACTCCACCTCATACCTAATCCCCGCCTCGACTAGTCGCCGCTTCTCCCCGCGGGGAGGGGCTGCGGCCGCCGCGGGTGGTGGTGGCGGGGGGGGGGGGATGGCTCCACATCAACGTCAGCGCGCGTACGCCCGTCCCCTCCCACGTGCTCTCCAGGGCAATGCGTCTGCGCCGCTCTCCGCGCTCGGCCCCGATTAGTCGAGGCGCGGGTTCGTTAAGGTAAGGTGGGGTTAAGGTGTGAGGTTTATTTGAGGGGCGAGGTTTAGTGGGGTACGGTTTAGTAGAGGCGAGGTTTAGGTGCGGGGAGAAGTTGGAGTGTGGTATCATCGAGGCGAGGGGTTTAGTGAGGCGAGGGGATTAGTCGAGGTGTACGTGTGTAGGTGAGGTGAAGTGAGCGAAGGTGAGATGACCACAAGTGGGTGTCTGAGGTGCTGCTGAAGGAGCCGAGACCACTGCCTTCTGTGGCAGAGAATACCACAAATTTGCAACTCTGGGTGAAAACGTTTTTTCTCATCACAGTGCGAGGGAAAAAGACATTTCAATTAACATTTTTTGTAAAGACATTTTTAGCTGTATGAGGCCCTTTATTGAAACATATAAGATTATTAAGGGTTTGGAGACGCTAGAGGCAGGAAACATGTTCCCGATGTTGGGTGAGTCGAGAGCCAGGGGCCACAGTTTAAGAATAAGGGGTAACCCAATTGGAACGGAGAGAAGGAAATACTTTTTCACGCAAAGAGTTGTGAATCTGTGTAATTCTCTGCCTCAGAGGGAGGTGGAGGCCAATTCTCTGGATAATTTCAAGAGATAGCTAGATAGAGCTCTTAAAGATAGTGGAGTCGGGGGATATGGGGAGAAGGCAGGAACTGGGTACTGTTTGGGGATGATCAGGTATGATCACATGGAATGGTGGTGGTCGCTTGAAGGGCCGAATGGCCTACCCCTGCACCTTAGGTCTATTTCATGAAATATATACCTTTTGGGGGTCATTTTACTGCTTACGTGTTAGAAAAATTCCAAGCTTCTGTTACGTAAACTACCAGCACAAAGCTTGAGAATCGCTTTCAATTTATTAAAAATGCAGGAGCTTCAGGGGGCGTTGCCCATTGAACCCCCAACCGGGGCGCTTCCCCTGGACCCCACCGGGTGCCTAACCAGCAACCTGGACCCCTGGCCAACACTTCCTCCTTCTTTTTCTGGAGGCAAATATCTTGTTCAGCCCACATAGATTAAACAATTTGTGGTCTTCTGCATGAGAAGGGGGGTATTAATTATAGTAATAATATAGTATAATTAAATATGAATTAATAGTTAAAATTAAATTAAAAGGTTATTAAATTATCATGTAGTCCAGTCGTAAACGAAAAAACGTTCAAATTAAGGATGTTTCATTCTAAATATATTTCATATAAAATAATTATAAATAATTTAAAACACTTAACATTTATGACAAAAAAATGAAATGTGTGTTTATGTGTCGTGGAACAACCCCATTGAAGAAGATAACAGTGATTACCCAGACCTTGTTGTTGGTTGCGAAGGGGCCCCCATAACAGCTCAAGCTTCAGGGCCCCAAAAATGTAGGTGCGCCACTGTGCCTCGGCACAGGCTGGGACTGACACGGCCCGGAACGGAATGGCAACCGCGAGGTTGTGTGTAGGAAGGAACTGAAGATGCAGGTTTCCACCGAATGCAGACACAAAATGCTGGAGTAACTCAGCGGGACAGGCAACGTGTGGGGAGAGAAGGAATGGGTGACGTTTCGGGTCGAGACCCTTCTTCAGACTTAGAATGGGAGATGGAGTCTAGACATATGGAAGGGTAAGGTGTGAAAAATATAAAGCAAAGGGGACGCGGTTCATGGAAAATGTAGAACGGATCATTGTTAGCTGAAGGGGAAGGTGGCAATGAGGCGATGGGGCGGTAACGCGGCGCTACCCGGTCACCCAACCAATGATCGTTGGAGTTCCCACCGCTGCTCTTTCTGTGGCTCTTCAGGCTCCAGCATCATCAGCTGCTCACTGACCCGACACACGGAAAGCCCTTTCCATGCCGAGATACATGTGCAACAATCGTGTTTACCGATTACGTCCCGATTGCAGGATTTGGACTACGGCCCCGGATCCGCTTGGAGGAAAGCACCACGCAAGGAGTGCGTGTGGTGTGTATGTCGGATGGATGGTTTCCCAAGCCGGAGATACGGTGGCTGGATGGGAGTGGACAAGATGTAACAGCGCGGTCTGACACACTGTTCACTGAGGACTCCAGCGGGCTGATCACTGTCCACAGTCACATCGATGTAACAAGTGATTCTGTGAACAGGTATTCCTGTTACATACGAAGTAAAAGACTGCGAAAAACACAAAAGGCCCATCTCCAGATATCAGGTATGTGGGAACCTGGAAATCCCCACAGAAATGAGAGAAGTTGACACACGGAACTGCAGGAGGCATACACTCAGTAAACCTAGTAACCTTTGCTTTCCGTCTCTCTCCATCCCTCCCCACCCTAGTTCTTCGACGAGTTTCACCGTCCTGAATAATTTTGCTGATTGGATGCCTCATTGTCATCATCCCCTCCGCTAACAATGAACCATTCTACATTTCCTTGATCAATGTCTGCTTTGATCTGCCGTTTTCACACTTTATTCTTCTATATCTCCGGTCTCCCTCTCGCCCGACTCTCAGTCTGAAGAAGGGTTTCGACCCTGAACGTCACCCGTCCCTTCTCTCCCGAGATGCTGCCTGACCCGCCGAGTTACTCCCGCATTTTGTGTCTATCTGCGGTGTTCACCTGCATCTGCAGTTCCCTCCTGCACACAGGGTCTATAACTGATCTCCAGGTGTGGGATACCTCAGGAATGAACCCCAACATTCAGCAAGTGATGGGCAGCTGGGGCTGGTTGTTGCTACTGTGGGTGGGGAGATGGGGTTATAGACTCGGTGCCGGTGGGAGGAGACCACTAGTCCGTTGGGACAGCTGATAGATTCTGTTCCACCTCCGGCTCCTCCTGTCTTAGTGGGAGCAAGTTCAACGCCTTTCCAGAGTGTCCAAATGAGGAAACAAGGAACTGCAGATGCTTGTTCAGAATATGACTCCCCCCCCCCCCCCCCCCCTCCCACCCCACCACCTAACAGCAGTCATTTCCATCAACTTATTCAAATGCTCGTGACAGGGGCGATATCGGACCCGGAAGTCTGCTGCTGTGCTGTGTCACCACTGAAGATGAAATCTACACATTATTTTATGTGTTTCATGTCAGTTAGAATCATAGAATCATAGAAAATAGGTGCCTCGAGCCTGCACCGCCATTCAGTATGATCATGGCTGACCATCCAACTCAGTATCCTGTACCTGCCTTCTCTCCATACCCCCTGATCCCTTTAACCACAAGGGCCACATCTAACTCACTCTTAAATATAGCCAATGAACTGGCCTCAACTACCTTCTGTGGCAGAGAATTCCACAGACTCACCACTCTCTGTGCGAAAAATGATCGTCTCATATCGGTCCTAAAAGACTTCCCCCTTATCTTTAAACTGTGACCCCTTGTTCTGGAGTTCCCCAACATCGGGAACAATCTTCCTGCATCTAGCCTGTCCAGCCCCTTAAGAATTTTGTAAGTCTCTAAAAGATCCCCCCACAAGCTCCAAAATTCCAGCGAGTACAAGCCGAGTCAATCCAATCTTTCTTCATATGGAAGTCCTGCCATCCCAGGAATCAGTCTGGTGAACCTTCTCTGTATTCCCTCTATGGCAAGAATGTCCTTCCTCAGATTAGGAGACCAAAACTGTACGCAATACTCCAGGTGTGGTCTCACCAAGACCATCAGTGGAACCTCCCTGCACTTGTACTCAAATCCTTTTTGCTATGAATGCCAACATACCATTCGCTTTCTTCACAGCCTGCTGCACCTGCATGCCTACTTTCAATGACTGGTGTACCACGACACCCAGGTCTCGTTGCATCTCCCCTTTTCCGAATCGGCCACCATTCAGATAATAGTCTACCCTCCTGTTGTTGCCGCCAAAGTAGATAACCTCACATTTATCCACATTATACTGCATCTGCCATGCATTTACCCACTCACCCAACCTATCCAGGTCACCTTGCAGCCTCCTAGCATCCTCCACACAGCTAACACTGCCCCCCAACTTCGTGTCATCCGCAAACGTGGCGATGTTGCATTCAATTCCCTCATCCAAATCATTAATATATATTGTAAATAGCTGGGGTCCCAACACTGAGCCTTGCGGTACCCCACTAGTCACTTCCTGCCATTCTGAAAATGACGCGTTTACTCCTACTCTTTGCTTCCTGTCTGCCAGCCAGTTCTCTATCCACATCAATACTGAACCCCCAATACCGTGTGCTTTAAGTTTGTATGCTGATCTCTTATGTGGGACCTTGTCGAAAGTTCATAGCAGCGGCTGAGATCTCAACAAACCCGCTACTTGTGTGAGTTGGTTCTTGTGCGAGTTAATAGGACATATCACTACACGGCCAGGCTGTGAAGTGATACGAACCCTTCCTAATCTGGCCCTGCGTAATGAGAAGATGGACCTTTCTCATTCTAAACCGCTGTCCCCGTGACACCCGTTGGCGGGGATAGCGGTCGAGGGCGCTTCCCTGATCCGCGCACATTTCACCACAGAAACGGCTCCAACACCAGCTCGCCAGACAAAATGCTACTGGTAAAATAAAAACTCAAACTCCCTCCAAACCTTTCTTATCCACAACCCTGTCCAATTGCCTTTTAAATGATATTATAGTACCTGCCTCAACTACCTCCTCTGGCAGCTGGTTTCATATTCCCAACATCCTTTGTGTGAAAACGTTGCCCCTGAGATTTGCGTTAAACCCTGCCCCTCTCACCTTAAGCCGCGCCCTCTAATTCTTGATTCCCCTATCCTGGGTAAAAGATTGTACACTCACCCTCTCTATTCCCGTCATGGTTTAGTACACCTCTATAAGATCACCCTTCAGCCTCCTGCTCTCCAAGGAATAAAGTCAGATGCCGAATATCTCGCCGTAGCTCCGGTTCTCAAGCGCTGGGACATCTGATACGAGTGTACGCATTTCCCTTCTAGATATGTTCATCAATAAAGTTAACGAGTTCAACATCTGGCTGCCGATATTCTGGGTGTTTGCCGGCCTTGTGGTCACAGCTGCTGCTTTCAATATAATGATCCACAGATACGAAGACAGAAGCATTCAAGGTGAGAAGGGGCGCTGGGGAATGAGCGGGCGATATTATAGAGATGTACACATTCATGAAGGGAATAGATAAGGTGAGTGCACAGAGTAGTTTACCAAGGGCAGTGAATCACGAATTAGAAGGCATCAGTTTACGGTGAGCGGGGAAAGATTTAATACAAACCTTAGGGGAAATGTTTTCTCATCCAGGGTGATGGGTGAAGCCACCAAGGGAAGATGCCCTGGTGTATGGAATAATGGGATAGAGCCATTGGGAAGGTATTTCCATGAACTGTCAGACCAATAACTAAGGGCAATAGGTTGAAGGTTCTGGGCAGGAGGATTAGAGGGGATCTGGGGAAATTATTTCAACCCATAGTCTGCAGATCCATGGGCATGTTCGGCAAGTAGTTTAGATAGTGCGCTCGTTTACTGTCAACAGTGTCTGAATCCAGAGAGCACCGCCTGCACTGTTCTCTGTCTGTGCGCAGTGACTTACACGGTCATTATACTTGCTCTTATTTTCAGAACTCCAGCTGTTTTGCACTTTAGAAGGTAAGATATTTCGGAGAATTCCGACTCCAATTTACAACGACTGATCGAGAAATGTTCAATGTCGTTTCACATCCCTTCTCCCGTCTCCGTGGTCCACCTTCCACTAATCCTAGTGTCATGTTCGGCACAGACATTGTGGGGCAAAGAGCCTGTTCCTGTGCTGCATCGTTCTATCTTCCTCTTCTATTCCAGTCGCCACCAAGTCTCTCGTTCTTTCCATCCTTCTCACTTTTCAAACCGCAGTTGAATGGACTTTGTTTAGTCATTTTGTGTCTTGGAATCCCTTGGTGAACGAGATTAAAAAATGTTCTTATTAATTTATATCTCTAACAGAATTGGTCAAATAATTATTGTGAATGTCTGAATACAATTTGGAAGAAACCCACATGAAAAGCCAACTATGTTTCAGTGAAATTTGCAAATATACACCCAGATTATGGTTTATTTGGGACAAATTCTTCTTGCCTCTTTGCAGTTCCATTATTTTAACATCGGGAAATCATGAGTCTCAGGCGGTATTAAAAGGGGCTGAAGATGCAGCCTTGAGAAACAGCAACGTTGAGAATTGTCATGGAAAATGCTCTGTTGGTTGTCCTTACTGATTACAGTCTGGGCGTCAGGAAGAGCTCGCTCTCTGTGACCTCCGCCCAGCTTGCTTCAAGATGTTCGGCTGGATGGTTAGAGATGAATAGACCATTTGATCTGTGCTGTTATTGTGGACTATAACCTATCTTGTGGACATTTTCATTTCTACTTTGAATCATCCATCAGCTAACAATGAAAGTTTTGAAGTGTAGTATTTCTGTTTTTTTCAGGTTATGATGATATGGATATTGAATACGGTAAGTACAGATAATTCTGCATGCCAATAATTTGTACTATTTCACATTCTATTCCGGCTCACAGAGCCATCCCATTCTGCCACTAATGTTTTGTGACCCATTCGCGTTATTGTCACATATACCTCGGTAATGTGACGTTGCTCTCCTCTTTATCCCTCGTGCTCACGCTTGCACTGTCACTTTCGTCTCCACCGCTACCTCTCTCACTTCCTACCACCTTTCCTCCACTCCGCCACCCGCCCAACTTGCTCGCCCCCGTGCCTCGCGCTCTTTTACTTCCTATCTTTGCCCCTCTTTCTTCTCAAAATCCTGCTATCCCATTTCTGCCCCGCTGCATCCTCTGCCCAATCCGCTCCACAACGCGCTTCCCCTTTCTCACCCCATCTGCCGTCTCCTCTGCCGCTCATCCCACCACTGCCATTTCGGGCGCCACAGTGGAGCAGAGGGTAGAGCTGCTGCCTCACAGCGCCTGAGAACGGGTTCAATCCTGAATATGGGTACTGCCGGTGCGGAGCTTTACATTCTCCCGGTGACCTCGTTAGTTATCTCCAGGTGTCCTGGTTTCCTCCCACACTACAAAGATGATTTTTTAATTTGAGGATCAATTGTCCACTGTAAATTATCCCACGTTGTAAGATACTGTAGTGTACGGGGTGATCGTTGGCCGGTGCGGACTGGGTGGGCTGTATCTCTAAAGTGACGCGCCCCTGCCCATTTGTACTCCCCCTTCTCACCCTTGCCGCACGGGTCGACGCACCCCGTTCTCACTCTGCTCAGCACCAATTGCTCTTCACAGCAGCTCGCCCTCCTGCCCTTGACACGTCCACTCCCCCCTCGCTCCACACCCCCCGGACCCACCTGCCCCTCACTCTGTCCTTCAATCCCACTCGGACCTCTCTCAGTCCCGGGGCCGCTCTGCAGGCGTCTCGCCCCGACCCCCGGGGACTCTCTGATTCTCTGTTTCTCCCCCCAGTCTCCGTCACCCTGGATGTGGAAACAGCGCATCCGCGGCTCGAGGTGTCTGAGGATCGCGAGGGAGTGAGAAATATCGGGATCGAGAGGAGTCTCCCTGACACTGGGAAGAGGTTTACATACTGGTCTTCTCTCCTGGGATCGAAGGGATTCACATCGGGGAGACATTACTGGGAGGTGGAGGTGGCGGGGAGTCGGGGCTGGTGTCTGGGAGTCGCCGCCGAGTCTGTGGACAGGAAGGTGACGGTGAAACTGACCCCGGAGACTGGAGTATGGTCCCTGGAGCGCTCGGGAGACAGGTTTTATGTAAACGGCTTACCGGAATCCAATCTCCCCATCCGTCCCATCCCCGGGAGGGTGGGGGTTTATCTCAGTTACGAGTCCGGGAGAGTTTCATTCTACGACGCGGACACCAAGTCCTTTCTCTACTCCTTCATTGGGAATACATTCACGGAGAAACTTTATCCTTTCTTCGCCACTTGGGACATAAACCATTTACTGAGAATCTGCCAAGTTCCACTCTGCGCCTTAAAGTAGTCGGGACCAGGGACTGGCGTCAGGAGCGCGGGCCATGACTGTGGGATAGACATCACACTTGCCATCGGTCGGTGCTGAATGAGTCCCGTTGAATCCTCAAATTCCACGTCATAAAACCCCAGCGAGCGCAGATGTAAATTCAGTCGAAGGCCGCGGTAAAAAGCGAATACAGCGGCCCGGGTCTCTCCTTCCCTCACTTGTTCAATAGTGTTTCATTGCAATTTGCACCGAAACGGAACAATGACATTATGAGTAAAAATAATGAACTGCAGATGCTGGTTTGCAAACGAAAAGGCAGAAAGTGCTGGAGTAATTCAACAGAAGTAACCACCGGGTGGCGCCAGTAATTGTTGCTTCGCCAACGGTCCCTTCCTGCTTTAGTGTTTTTTACTATGTGTTAAATGGATGTTTTAGTCTTCTTGAGATGGTTTTACGCGGGGGGTGGGGGTGGGGAGATCAGGGGGATTTTTTTTTTAAATCTCTTACCTCGACGGAGATGCGATATTTTCCGTATCGTATCTCCGTCCGCACTGCGGCCTAACAACGAGGAGCTGGCAAAGTTTGCTGCAGACCGACTCCCGGAGCTCCATCCGTGGGAGCCTGCGGACTTACCAACGTTGATCTTGGGATCCCTGTGGGAGATCGACCTGGGAGCTCCGACCGCGGCAGCCTGTGGACTTTAACATCATGGAGCTCACGGTCTCTGCTTAGAGTCCGACTTCAGGAGCTCCAAGCCGCAGGAGCTTCGATCGCCCCGACGCGGGAGTTTCGATCGCCGCCTGCGGGAGCTTCAACCGCCCCGACTGCGGATGGATCGACGGCCCCGTCTGCGGGAGAATAAGGGGGAAAGAGATACTACTTTATTGCCTTCCATCACAGTGAGGAATGTGGGGAATCCGCTGCGCTGGATGTTTGTGTTAACTTTTATGTAGTTGACTGTCGTGTTTTATTTAGTATGGCTGTATGGTAAATCGAATTTCACTGTACCTCAATTGATTTATGTGACAATAAAATGACCTTGGCCTTGAGAAGAGGCAGAATCTCTGCTTGCGGGCCGGGGCCCTTCTTCAAAGCAAGTTATTTATATAACAATTAATCATTACATTCTTACTGGCAGCAGCAAAACAGGTATGTGGAAACAATAGTCAATAGATAACATCAGACACAAACAAAGACGTTCAGTAAATAAAATAAATAATATTGGCCCAAATCAAAACACCAGCCCGAGGTCCCTAGTGCAGTGAAGACAGTTTGTTTTCGAATGTAGACACAAAAAGCAGCAGGAACTCAGCGGCTCAGGCAGCATCTCTGTAGAGAAGAAATAGGTGACGATGCGGGTCGGGACCGAAGGTATTTTAAAATGTTGTTCATATTTGTAATTGTAGCTGTTTCTGTCGATTTCTCCCTCTGTAAGCCTCTCTCTCTCTTTCTCTCTGTCTCTGTCTCTGTCTCTGTCTCTGTCTCTGTCTCTGTCTCTCTCTGTCTCTCTCTCTCTCTCTCTCTCTCTCTCTCTCTCTCTCTTCCTCCCCCCATCTCTCTCTCTCTCTCACGCGCTCTCCCCCCCCCCCCCCCCTCTCTCTCCCCATCTCTCTCTCTCTGTCTCTGTCTCTGTCTCTGTCTCTGTCTCTGTCTCTGTCTCTCTCTCCCCCTATATCTCCCTCCCAGTCTCTCAGTCCGGACCCGCTATCCTTCTGCTTCCATTCTTCACTCTGTTCCCTGAACTGGGAAGGCTGGGCAGGAGCTCTTATCCATTGGTGCCTGCCCTGAACCCGCTGTTAAATGCTGAAACCACCGCCAGTGTAAAACCTGATATAAACCTCGCTCCTGGAGAAGGATGAATTAGAAATGTTGTTTTACAAGATCCTTCCAGGAAGAGTAAGCAGGTACATTGATTCTTCAATAAGATTTGTTTTAGCAGAATGCTGGCAGCATTTGAGGGGTTGTGCTATAGGGCGAGGTTGGGCAGGCTCCGACTTCATTCCTTGGAGTGCAGGAGGATGATCGATCACTTTGCTTCCTTTCATTCCACCAATGCCGTCCTGCATCATTCTGATTTGCTGGCATCAGTCGCAATCCCTGCATGCACATAAGATGCTGATGCATGCAGTGCATGCGGGTGAGCGGATTTTGCATGCAAATGCGGAACTGAGTCCCAGACGTGTGAGACCTATGTGCAAGAAGGAACTGCGGATGCTGGTTTACACCGAAGAAAGACACAATGTGCTGGAGTAACTCAGCTGATCAGGCAGCATCTCTGGAGAGAGGAATAGGTGACGTTTGGGTCGAGACCTTTGAGTCAAATTTCAACAATGTCCATTTTAGTTTGGTTTATTGTTGTCACGTGTATCAAGGTACAGTGAAAAGCTTTGTAGTTTTCGTGCTATCCAGTCAAAATAAAGATTATACATGATTGCAATCAAGCCGTCCACAGTGCGCAGATTATAACACTTATTGCAAGATATAACATTGTCGTCTGATAAAGTCCGATTAAAAATAGGTCAAAGGTTTCTAATAACGTAGATGGGAGGTCAAGTCCGCTCACTAGGTGCTGGTAAGATGATTCAGTTGCCTGATAACAGCTGGGAAGAAACTATTCGTCAATGGAGTTGTGCGTTTTCACACTTATCTACCTCTTGCCTGATGGGAGAGGGGAGAAGGAGTGATCGGGTTGAGACATATATAAAAAAGGAGATTGGATAAATCTTGCAAATTATCGCCAGTTTCACTGACCTCCATACCATGCAAGATTCTCCAACATATAATCCACGGACATATTATGAACCATATTGACTTCCACCAGGTACTAACAAACCACCAACATGGCTTTAGACAGGGTCGATCATGTGAAACCCAACTGGCGTGACTCATCAATCATCTAGCCAGGTCACACGATAACAAGGCTCAGACTGACCTGATTATATTAGACTTCAGTAAGGCTGTTGATAAGGTTCCCCACCAGTGGCTCCTGTACAAGCTCAACCATGTAGGAATAGACAGCAACCCCTTAAAATGGATTGAGATATTTTTGACCAGGGGACACCAGCGAATTCACTTGGAGGGAGAGACGTCTATTAAAACTCTGTAACATCAGGTGTACCACAGGGGACTGTCATGGGTCCATTGCTCTTCCCAGTGTATATCAATGACATTCCAAATGCAGTTTCATCCAGAGTTCGACGCTTCACAGATGATGCCATAATTTATAGAGAGATTAAATCACCAGAAGACAGCTTGTCCGCACAGATGAATCTGGATGAACTCTGTGAGTGGAGAAAACCCTGTCAGATGTCATTCAATACAACCAAATGTCATACCATGCATGTCTCACACAAGATCAAACCACGTTTATCAGAATTCAACAAGGGTAGCTACACAATGCTTGCTGTCGACCACCACCCATATCTGGGAGTCGAATTAAGCAAAGATTTAAGTTGGGCGACGCATATTAGTCAAGTGTCCAACAAAGCAAATAGAACTCTCGGTCTTCTTAAAATACATTTTCACGCATGTAGTACATCCGTCAAAAAGAATGCCAACAAGTTCTTGGTCAGGCCCAAATTGGAGTATTGTGAGCCGTATGGGATCCTTTCACCAACAACAACATGATCACCCTGGAGAAAGTACAAAGCAAATCAAGCTGGAGCTCCGCAGAATCAGGCAAAGACATTGCAATTACTCGTGGATAAAAGCTGTTTTATGTCTGGTTGTGGCAGCTTTGACAGTCCGGCGTCGCCTTCCAGACGGAAGTGATTCAAAGAGTTTGTGACCAGGGTGAGACGGGTCAGAGATAAGTTTGCCCGCTCGCTTCCTGGCCCTAGCAGTGTACAGTTCATCAATGGAGGGAAGGTTGCAGCCAATAACCTTCTCTGCTGATCGGGCGATTCGCTGCAGCCTCCATGTGTCGTGCTTGGTGGCTGAGCCAAACCAGACCATGATGGAGAAGGTGAGGACAGACTACGTTGGCCGTGTAGAATTGGACTATCATTACCTGTGCAGATTGTGCTGCCTCAGCTGCCGTAGGAAGTGCATCCTCTGTTGTGCCCTTTTGACTGTGGAGTCGATGGTAGCCCCCCACTTAAGGTCCTTGGAGATGGTGGTTCCCAGGAACTTAAAACACTCCACAGATGTGACTGTGGTGTTGTTGATGGTGAGTGGGGTGAGGGGAGGAGGAGCTCTCCTAAAGTCTACCATCAATTCCACTGTCTTAAGAGCATTGAGCTCCCGGTTGTTGCGACGGCACCAGGATGCCAGCTGTGACACTTCCTGTCTGGAAAGGATCAGGTTTCTCCGTGAATGTATTCCCAGTGAAGGTGTGGAGATGGGACTTGGTGTCCGCATCGTAAAATGAAACTGTCCCGGACTCGTAACTGGGATAAACTCCCACCCTCCTGGGAATAGTATGTTCGGGGGGATGGTGGGGAGTTGACTGCATTAAACCCGTTATCCCACCGCCAGATGCTCCAGACTCCAGTATCTGGGGTCAGTGTGACTCCTCTCTTCCTCTCCACAGACTCTGCGGCAATTCCCAGACTCCACCACTCACTCCCCGCCACCTCCCAGTAAAGTCTCTCCGATGTGAATCCCTTCGATCGCAGCACACACGCCCAAATTGTAAACCTCTCCCCGATGTCTGGGAAACTACTCCGGGCCCGGGTCCTTCCAACCCTCTTCCGATCCTCAGACACGCTGTCTCCACATCCAGGGTGACGGGGATTGGGGGGAGAAGCAGAGAATCAGAGAGTCCCCGGGGACCGGGCGGAGTTTGGGCAGCGCGGGCCCGGGACCAGGGGAGAGGGCACTAGGTCTGTGGCACAGGCGGGCGAACAGCTGGACGATATCTCCCCCCCCCCCCCCCCCCCGCCGCCAACATCCCATGGACTAATATGTTTCCCGGCGGAAAGACATCCTTGCCATAGAGGGGGTACAGAGAAGATTTACCAGACTGATTCCTGGGATGTCAGGACTTTCATATGAGGAAAGATTGGATAGACTCGGCTTGTACTCGCTGGAATTTAGAAGATTGAGGGGGGATCTTATAGAAACTTACAAAATTCTTAAGGGGTTGGACAAGCTAGATGCTGGAAGATTGTTCCCGATGTTGGGGGAGTCCAGAACAAGGGGGTCACAGTCTAAGGATAAGGGGGAATTCCTTTAGGACCGAGATGAGGAAAACATTCTTTACACAGAGAGTGGTGAGTCTCTGGAATTCTCAGCCCCAGAAAGTAGTTGAGGCCAGTTCATTGGCTATATTTAAGAGGGCGTTAGATGTAGCACTTGTGGCTAAAGGGATCAGGGGGTATGGAGAGAAGGCAGGTACGGCATACTGAGTTGGATGATCAGCCATGATCACATTGAATGGCGGTGCAGGGTCGACGGGCCGAATGGCCTACTCCTGCACCTATTTTTCTATGTTTCTATGTTTCTATGTTTTGTGAAGGGGAGGTCTTGCCTGACGAATCTGCAGGAATACTTTGCAGAAGTAAACAGCACGACAGACAAAGGAGAGTTAGTGGATGTTGTTTATCTAGATTTTCAGAAAGCCTTTGATAAGGTGCCACATGTGAGGCTGCTCAGGAAGATGAGAGTTCATGGTATCAAAGGGCAGATACCAGCATGGATAGCAGGTTGGCTGGATGGAAGAAGGCAAAGAGTAGCAATAAATGAGGTTATTTCTGGTTGGCTGCCAGTGACTATTGGAGTTCTGTGGGGTCGGTGCTGGGGCCGCTACTCTTCACGTTGTATATTACTGATTTGGATGAGGGAATAGAAGGCTTTGTGGCCAAGTTTGCAGATGGCACGAAAATAGGTGGAGGGACAGGAAGTGTAGAGAAAGCAGGGACTCTACAGAAGGGCCTGGACAGCTTGGGAGAGTGGGCAGAGAAGTGGCAGATGGAATATAGCGTAGCAAAGTGTGGAGTCATGCATTTTGGTAGTAGGAATAAAGATGCAGACTATTTTCTAAATGGGGAGATAATCCACAAATCGGTGGTGCAGAGCGACTTGGGAATGCTGGTGCATGATTCCCCAAACGTCAATCTGCAAGTTGAATCGGTAGTGAAGAAAGCAAACGCATGCCAGCATTTGTTTCTAGAGGGCTAGAATACAAAAACATGGATGTAATGCTGAGGTGCTTGTCAGGCCGCATTTGGAGCAATTTTGTGCCCCATATCTGAGGTTAGATGTGCCGGCTATGGAGAGGGTCCAGGGAAGGTTTAAAAGAATGATCACAGGATTGGGTTAGCCTATGATGAGCGTTCGGCCGAATTGGGCCTGCACTCGCTCGAGTCTAGAAGAATGAGGGGGGGACCTCATTGAAACTTACAGAATAATGCAAGGCTTGTATAGAGTGGATGTGGAGAGGATGTTTCCACTAGTCTGAGAGTTTAGGATAGACACACAAAGCTGGAGTAACTCAGCGGGACAGGCAACATCTCTGGAGAAAGGGAATGGGTTCATTCGTGGTCTGAAGGATCAGTTCCCGTGCTGTTCTATATTCTTTGTTTTGTTCTGAGACTAGTCACTCGACATAGATTCGCCACGTTCTCTGATAGCATGATTGAGATATCAAAACCATTTTCTGTGTTAAAACATCACTCCTCGGATCGTCCTCTCCCGTCATATCTACCGCGGGAAATAAGATGTTGACGCTCTATCCTATCGTTGCCTCTCATAATCAGACAGTTTGGGCCGAATGGCCCGTTCCTCTGCTGTCTCGGAAATATCTTACCTTCCATAGAGAGAAACAGCTGCAGTTCTGAAAACAAGAAGCAGGAACATGTCAGTGAGTGAGACCGGCAGCACGTTCCACGCTGTGCACAATTCACACGGTGCCCTCTGGATTGAGATACTGAGCTGGGAGGTTGGGCACAAGGACCCCACATTGACCAGAGCCGGAGAGAACGGTGATGGAGACAAACTCCACCTGCAAATGACCGCAAGGACACTGCGCACCGAGATTTCCTCCAAGAACCTTCCCCATGTGGCAAGGCTTGCTCTTCCTCCACCCTTTAGGCCGTGAATCCCACAGCCTTCACACGGGTTGTGTGAATGGGATTTTCCCACTTCCTTTCTGCACCATCTGCTGTGGCTCAGTGAGGTTTTCTCCTCTCGCCTCGGTCGCAATGTTGAGCTTCAGCAACTCGAGTCGTAACTCCAGCTATCGCTGCGGTGCTGAGCCGAGGAAACCAACAGAGGAGCCTTCAGTTGGCCCAGTCGTAAACCTGTGGGTTTTGTCACACCAATGTGGAATATACAACAGTGCCATTAAGGCTCTCATGCTAATGTTTATACTTGATCAGACCTTTCTCAAACAACAGGGCCAGGTCGTTGCTCGGAGAGAGCTTGTGGTGATTACACCAACTTATGTCTTCTGACTTCTGACTGAGGAATGGAGAGAGAAAACGGGGAATTACAGACCAGTTAGTCCAACATTGGTAGTGGGGAAAATGCTAGAGTCAGTTATTAAAGATGGGATAGCAGCACATTTGGGAAGTGGTGAAATCAATGGACAAAGTCAGCATGGATTTATGAAAGGTAAATCATGTCTGACGAATCTTATAGAATTTTTCGAAGATGTAACTAGTAGAGCGGATAATGGAGAACCTGTGGATGTGTTACATGTGGACTTTCAGAAGGCTTTCGACAAGGTCCCACATAAGAGATTAGTATACAAACTTAAAGCACACGGTATTGGGGGTTCAGTATTGATGTGGATAGAGAACTGAATGGCAGACAGGCAAAGAGTAGGAGTAAACGGGTCATTTTCAGAATGGTAGGCAGTGACTAGTGGGGTACCGCAAGGCTCAGTGCTGGGTCCCCAGGTATTTACAATATATATTAATGGGAATTGAATGCAACATCTCCACGTTTGCGGATGACACGAAGCTGGGGGGCAGTGTTAGCTGTAAGGAGGATGCTAGGAGTCTGCAAGGTGACTTGGATAGGTTGGGTGAGTGGGCAAATGCATGGTAGATGATGCATAATGTGAATAAATGTGAGGTTATCCACTTTGGCGGCAAAAACAGGAGGGTAGACTATTATCTGAATGGTGGCCGATTAGGAAAAGGGGAGATGCAACGAGACCTGGGTGTCATGGTACACCAGTCATTGAAAGTAGCCTGCAGTTGCAGAAGGCTGTGAAGAAAGCGAATGGTATGTTGGCATTCATAGCAAAAGGATTTGAGTACAAGAGCAGGGAGGTTCTACTGCAGTTGTACAGGGTCTTGGTGAGGCCACACCTGGAGTATTGCGTACAGTTTTGGTCTCCTAATCTGAGGAAAGACATTCTTGCCATAGAGGGAGTACAGAGAAGGTTCACCAGACTGATTCCTGGGATGGCAGGACTTCCATATGAAGAAAGACTGGATAGACTCGGCTTCTACTCGCTGGAATTTAGGAGTTTGAGGGGGGATCTTATAGAGACTTACAAAATTATTAAGAGGTTGCACAGGCTAGATGCAGGAAGATTGTTCCCGAAGTTGGTTAACTCCAGAACAAGGGGTCACAGTTTAAGGATAAGGGGGAAGTATTTTAGGACCGAGATGAGAAGATCATTTTTCACACACAGAGTGGTGAGTCTGTGGAATTCTCTGCCACAGACCGTAGTTGAGGCCAGTTCATTGGCTATATTTAAGAGGGAGTTAGATGTGGCCCCTATGGCTAAAGGGATCAGCGCGTATGGAGAGAAGGCAGGTACAGGTTACCGAGTTGGATGATCAGCCTGGGCAGGCTCGAAGGGCCGACTGGCCTACTCCTGCACCTATTTTCTATGTTTCTATGTTTCATGATCGGTTATTGTACTTCAAAGGACACCTCAATGATTTGAGATCGACACAAAATGCTGGCGTAACAGCGGGGCAGGCGGCATCTCTGGAGAGAAGGAATGGGTGACGTTTCGGGTCATGGAAACATAGACAAATATGTACAGGAATAGGATATTCGGCCCTTTGAGCCAGTACCGCCATTCAATATGATCGTGGCTGATCATCTAACATCGGTACGCAGTTTCTGCTTTCCCCCCATATCCATTGATTCGTTTAGCCCTAAGAGCTAAATCTAATTGTCTTGAAAACATCCAGTGAACTGGCCTCCACTGCCTTCTGTGGTAGAGAATTCCACAGATTCACAACTCTGGGAGAATTATTTTCCCCGTTTCAGAGCTAAATGGCCCACCCCTCATTCTTAAACGGTGACGCCTGGTGTTAGACTCCCCCCAACATCGGGAACATGTTTCCTGCATCTAGCTTGTTCAATCCTTTAAGAATTGTATATGTTTCGATAAGATCCCCTCTCATCTTACAGTGAATTCCAGTGAAATTCTTGCTTTGCTTCAGCACAACAGAACATAGTGGACATTGACTACAAAACAGATCAGTGTGTCCATACACCATTATATACGTAAATACACACATGAATAAATAAACTGACAGATAACAGACAAATAACAGACAATGGATTATTAATGTTCAGAGTTTTGTCCGAGCCAGGTTTAATAACCTGATGGCTGTGAGGAAGAGGCTATTCCTGAACCTGGTCGTTGCAGTCTTCAGGCTCCTGTACCTTCTACCTGAAGGCAGCATGGAGATGAGTGTGTGGCTAAGATGGTGTGGGTCCTTGACGATGTCAGTCCCGCCATCCCGGGAATTAACCTGGTGAACCTACGCTGCACTCCCTCAATAGCAAGAATGTCCTTCCTCAAATTAGCAGACCAAAAATGCACACAATATTCCAGGTGCGTGCTCACCAGGGCCCTCTACAACTGCAGAAGGACCTCCTTGCTCCTAAATTCAAATCTTCTCGCAATGAAAGGCAGCGTGCTATTAGCGTCCTCCACTATCTGCTATACCTGCATGTTTGCTTTCAGTGATTGGTGTACACGCACAACCAGGTCTTGTTGCACCTCAACTTTTCCTAATCTGACACCATTCAGATAAGAATCTGCCTTCCTGTTCTTGCCACCAAAGTGGATAACATCACATTTATCCACATTATATTGCATCTGCCCACTCACCCAACCTGTCCAAGTCACCCTGCGGCCTCATATCATCCTCATCGCAGTTCACACTGCCACCCAGTTTGTGTCATCCGCAAACTTGGAGATGACACATTTCATTCCCTCGATTAAATCGTTTAGATATATTGTAAATAACGGGGGTCCCAGCATCGAGCCTAGCGGCACCCCGTCATTCTGAAAATTACTCATTAATTCCAACTCTTTGCGTCCTGTCTGCCAACCAATTCTCTATTCATGTCAATACACTACTCCCAATATCATGTGCTCTTATTTTGCACGCCAATCTCTCGTGTGGGACCTTGTCAAAGGCTCTTTGAAAGTCCAGATGCACCACATCTCCCTTTTCCATTCTACTTGTTACACCCTCAAAACATTCCAGAAGATTATTCATGCATGATTTCCCCTTCATAAGTCCATGCTGACATTGACCAATCCCATCACTGCTGTCCAAACGCACTGCTGCACCATCTTTAATAATCGACTCCAGCATCTTCCCCACCACCGATGTAAGGCTAAGTGGTCTACAATTCCCCGTTTTGTCTCTCCGCCCTTTCTTAAAAAGTGTAGTTACATTGGATAACCTCCATTCCACAGGAAATAATCCAGATTCGAGAAAACATTGGAGACCCTTCTTCAGACTGAGTCAGAGGAAAAGGAAACTGGAGATAAGAAAGTGTGAGGTGTGAAAACGAGAGGTGAAATGGGATGCAGATCAAGAAAAAGGTAGGATAGATAATTGTTAGCCAGGGGAATGTAACAACAAAGCATACGGACTGAGCGGAGGTTTTCATCGAAACAGTCGATAACTCCATTACTCTATCCAGTCCCTGATAACCGACAATTGAATGGCGCTCAGGTCAAGGAGATTCCAGGGCGGCAAGGTGGAGCAGCGGTAGAGTTGCTGCCTTACAGCGAATGCAGCGCCGGTGACCCGGGTTCGAACCTGACTACCGGTCCTGTCTGTACGGAATTTGAACGTTCTCCGAGATTTCCTCCTACATTCCAAAGTGTTAATGTGTGGGGACAACTGGTCTTTGGGATTGGGAGAAAAGTGGTGCACCGGAGAAAACCCACGCGGTCACAAGTACAATGTACAATCTCCATATAATCAGCTTCCGTAGTCAGGAATGACCCGGGACTCTGGCGCTGTGAGGCAACTACTCTATCATTGGCTATGAGCGTTTATATTGACGTAGTGCCTTGAGAAAGAAGGCATGCACTTTACAAGGTGGTCATTGTGTCAGGTCATGTGTTTGGTGTATGGCCAGTTAGATATCAGTGGCAGCGCAAAGTGGAGACGTGGCCAAAGACCTGGACCCAGATGTGATGGAGGAGGGTGGAGAGTAGACAGTGGGCAGGTGTGGCCGCAGATAACAAGCAACTGCAGATGCTGGTTTATTCACAAAATGCTGGAGCATCTCAGCGGGTCAAGCAGCATCTCTGAAGACGTGTTCCGACCTGAAACGTCACCCATCCTTTTTCACCAGAGATTCTGCCTGACCCGCAGCATAATTCCCGCATTTTGTGTCTATTCGTGGTCTCCGATAGTTCTCCAGCTAGAGACCCTCTGGGCACAAACAAGAAAAGCGGTACCTTGGGAATGAGACCAGAGGAGCAGAGTGCTGGCGGGTCCACGCGAACGTTAATGCCTTTAGCCTTTGTGGAATGTTTTCCAGCTGCCCACGTTCCTGATATCCGGAGATGTGTCTCTCGTGTTTTCCCCGTTGACCTACTTCGTATGAAACAGGAATACCTGTTCACAGATTCACTTGTGACATCGATGTGACTGTGGACAGTGATCAGACCGCTGGAGTCCTCAGTGAACAGTGTGTCAGACCGCGCTGTTACATCCTGTCCACTCCCATCCAGCCACCGTATCTCCGGCTTTGGAAACCATCCATCCGACATACACACCACACGCACTCCTTGCGTGGTGCTTTCCTCCAAGCGGATCCAGGGCCGGAGGCCAAATCCTGCAATGAATGAATGGATGAATGAATACGTTTATTGGCCAAGTACTCACATACAAGGAATTTGCCTTGGTGCTCCGCCCACAAGTGACAACATGCCATACAGTGACAGTTGGAAATTACACATAAAACATTATACATTAATATTAAAATATTATTGATTAAACATGTGAATGAAATAAAATACCAGAGCAAAAGGACGCTACATATTTTTGGTTTTTAGTTGAGGTACTACTCGTAGAAAAAAAAGTAGTTTTTATGTCTGACTGTGGCAGATTTGACAGTCCGGAGTCGCCTTCCAGAGGGAAGTGATTCAAAGAGTTTGTGGCCACGGTGAGAGGGGCCAGAGATTATCTTACCCGCTCGCTTCCTGGCCCATGCAGTGTACAGTTAGTCAGCCAACAACCTTCTCAGCTGATTCGACGATTCGCTGCAGCCTCTGTATGTCATGCTTGGTGGCTGAGCTAAACCAGACCATGATGGAGAAGGTGAGGACAGACTCTACGATAGCCACCATTGCCTGTGGCAGATTGTGCTTCCTCAGCTGCCGCAGGAAATACAACCTTTGTTGTGCCTTTTTGACTGTGGAGTCGATGGTAGCCCCCATTTCAGGATCTTGGAGATGATGGTTCCAAGGAACTTAAAAGACTCCACAGATTTGACTGTGGAGTTGTTGATGGTGAGCGGGTGAGGGGGGGGGGGGGGGGGCGGAGGAGGGTGGCTCTCCTAAAGTCTACAATCAATTTCACTGTCTTAAGAGCATTTAGCTCCGGGTTGTTGCGATGGCACCAGGACGCCAGCGGTGACACTTCCTGTCTGTAGGAAGATTCCTCCCCATCCTGGATCAGTCCAATCAGGATTGTATCATCCGCAAACTTGAGAAGATTGACAGAGGAGTCAGTGGAGGTGCAGTCATTGGTGTAGAGAGATTAAACGAGAGGAGAGTGTACGCAGCCTTGCGGTGCTCCTATGCTGAGGGTTTGTGGGTCCGAGGGTTTTTTTTCCCAGCCTCACATGCTGCTCGATGTAAACCATCGGACTCGTTGTAAACCATCGGATCTCCAGAGCGTCCAGTGATGTATCCGCTACCTTCTGACCGTCCAATAGGGCATCTTCACCCACCATGGCCACCAACGGATAGTCTGGCAAAATCACACAGATCTCCTCCGGAAAAATAAAATATTTAAATTTCAGCTTTTTACATTGGCGAGTTGCGTACATTTTTTCGGGAGTAGGGTGGCAGTTAAGCAAAAGCAGGAACATTTCCATTTTAGGGTTCATAATTCTTCCAAAAATCATATTAGAATAACGACACATCTCTGTCGCTCGAATGCTCCAAATTGGGGTTTGATCCCACGACCATCTGACTCAGGACTTTGTTAACAGAGTCTCTGAGTGAGTCGGAACATCCCATAGATCGGCTGAGGCACAAGTGAAGTAGCCCAATATTCACGGCAAGGTGTGTGTGCCAGTCGCGTCGATAGTCCCATTACCTTGGTCACCACATGAACAAGCAACAGCTCAAATATGCAGCCTACTCCCTTCATCGTGGAAATAATTCCTTCCTTGGTTTCACCTGGAAATAGAACATCGAGGCAGTGTTTAAAGGGAAAGCACTATCGCTATTAAATTAAGACAATTAACTAATTTTACGAAATCTATTTTAACAGGTAATATAAAATAAATTATTGGCAAAACGCCACAGGGTATAACTTCAGACAAATACAGAAGGCGTGAGTCCAACAATATGCATAAGTTCAAGGCTGGTCGTTTTTACTAGAGTTTGCCCCTGAGTGTTTTATCTTTGTGTTTGCAAAATACTATCATTAAACGCTAATGCAGTTTGCAAACTGCTCTTCAGTTTCAGAAAATTCAGAACATTACACAACGTTAATGCAGGGAGTGGAGGGAGGTGGATTGTGTGACAGCAGTTAGGCATTGGTCTCCGCATCGTGTTCGGCACGGTCATTGTGGGCCGAGGGTCATGTTCCCGTGTTGTTCTGTGTTCTATGTTCTATTGTGCATTGAGCCTAGCTGCAGAGAAACGGAGACGATGAGAGAGGCAGGACGATTGCTGTGGTCAAAGCAAGGAGATAAGCATTGCACTTTACAATGCAACAATGAGAAGTCAATATACAGCGTCCATGCACAGAGGGACATGATATAAAGCACCCGAGACTATCCCAGACCGTGGAGCAAGATGCACCCCGCTAACCGGAATATACGGAATTAATTATTGTCCTTCACAAGAAACAGCAAAACAAAACAACATTGTTAAGATTTCTCACAACAAAGATGTCATAGAAACATATAAACATAGAGAATAGGTGCAGGAAGAGGCCATTCGACCCTTCGAGCCAGCACCTCCATTCATTGTGTCATGGATGATCGTCCCCAATCAATAACCCGTGCCTGCCTTCTCCCATATCCCTTGATTCCACTAGCCCCAAGAGGTCTATCTAACTCTCTCTTAAACGCATCCAGTGACTTGGCCTCCACTGCCCTCTGTGGCAGGGAATTCCACAAATTCACAACTCTCTTGCTGAAAAAGTGTTTCTCAGCTCAGTCTTAAATGACCTCCCCTTTATTCTAAGACTGTGGCCCCTGGTTCTGGACTCGCCCAAAATTGGGAACATTTTTCCTGCATCTAGCTTGTCCAGTTCTTTTATAATTTGATATGTTTCTATAAGATCCCCTTCATCCTTCTAAACTCCAGTGAATACAAGCCTAGTCTTTTCAATCTTCCCTCATATGACAGTCCCGCCATGCCGGGATCAATCTCGTGAACCTACGCTGCACTGCCTCAATCACAAGGATATCATTCCTCAAATTCGGAGACCAAAACTGTACAGATGTGGTCTCACCAGAGCCCTATACAACTGCAGAAGGACCTCTTTACTCCTATACTGAAATCCTCTTGTTATGAAGGCCAACATTCCATTAGATTTGTTCACTGCCTGCTGCATCAGTACGCCAACTTTCAGTGACCGATGTACAAGGACGCACAGGTCTCGCTGCACCTCCCCCTTACCTAATCTAACTCCATTGAGATAATGATCTGCCCCCTTGTTTCTGCCGCCAAAATGGATAACCTCACATTTATCTATATTATACAGCATCTGCCACCCATCTTCCCACTCACTCAACCTGTCCAGGTCACCCTGTAACCTCCTAACATCCTCTTCACAGTTCACACTGCCACACAGCTTTGTGTCATCCGCAAACTTGCTAGTGCTGCTTCTAATACCCTCTTCCAAATCATTAATATAGATGGTAAACTGTTGCGGCTCCAACACCGAGCCTTGCGGCACTCCACTCGCCACTGCCTGCCATTCTGAAAAGGACCCGTTCACTCCTGTTCTTTGCTTTCTGTCTGCCAATCAATTTTCTATCCATGTTAACACCCTACCCCCAATAACATGTGCTCTGGTTTTAGTCACCAGTCCCACGTGCGGGACCTTATCAAAAGCTTTCTGAAAGTCTAGATACACTACATCCACTGGCACCCCTTCGTGCATTTTACTTATCACATCCTCAAAAAATTCCAGAAGATTAGTCAAGCATGATTTCCCTTTCATAAATCCATGTTGAGCTACACTAATCATTTTACTGCTATCCAAGTGCCCCATTATTACCTCTTTAATAATTGACTCTAGCATCTTTCCCACCACCGAAGTCAGACTAACTTGTCTGTAATAGCCCGATTTCTCCCTCGCTCCTTTCTTGAAAAGTGGGATAACATTAGCAATCCTCCAATCCACAGGAACTGATCCAGAATCTATTGAACATTGGAAAATGGTCACCAATGCGTCCACTATTTCTAGAGCCACCTCCCTGTGGACCCTGGCATGCAGACCATCAGGCCCAAGGGATTTATCATCCTTCAGTCCCATTAGCCCACCCAATACTATTTCTCGCCTAATCAACATTCCTCTACCTCCGTTGATCCTCTGTCCTCCAGTACATCTGGGAGATTGTTTGTGTCTTCCTTAGTGAAGACAGATCCGAAGTACCTGTTCAACTCTTCTGCCATTTCCTTGTTGCCCATAATTATTTCACCCGTGTCTGCCTTCAAGGGGCCCACATTTAACATTGCTACTCTTTTTCCCTTAACATATCTAAAGAAGCTTTTACTATCCTTCTTTATATTCCTGGGAAGCTTCTCTTCGTACTTCATCTTTTCGGCCCGTTTCACCTGTTACAGAAAAACCGATTCACCCGTTACAGAAAAGGTTTGTGGGTTTGGTACCGGATGGATTGCTATTTCAGAACCGCTGGGCCACTGGTTCACCCCCCTCAGGTGTTTCTGATCAATGTGATGATTTACATGACTCCTTTCTCTGACTGCTATAACCTGACATCTGCTCCCAGGACAAACGCCTTCCTTTGAGCTTGAAACCGGACAAATGCTCCACACTAATACTCTTCGCAAATATTCAACCTCTCAGCAGCAAACACAACACGCCGCGCCTTTTCTGGGCAGTGATGGTCCAAAGTCTGGCTTGCTCCTTTTACTAAAGAGAACTGATAAAGATTCAGGCTAAAATCATAAAGGAATCCAAAGGTCTGATCGAGATAAAAGGTAGTCCAAAGGGCTTTTACTGCACATTAACAATCGAAGGACTGTGAGGGAGGCATTGAGACGACGAACAACCAAAGTTAAGAATAAGGTAGGGATATTCCTGACACTTTTAACTTGTTTCCTATAACTGTGGCCAGACTGCAACGTAACTGACCAATGGGAACATTAGAACAATATGAAGTTGTGCGCAACTCTGTATTAACGCCATTTGGGGGATAAACTGTCTCGTGGTGTGTCGGTAAAGAATCACCAAAAAAGGAGAATCGACAAAGCAGTCAGTGGATGTTATTTGCATGGATTATCAGAAGAATTCCGATAAGGTGCCACACGCGAGGCTAGTAAACAGGATTGGAGCTCCTGGTATTTGAAGCAAGGTTCCAGCGTGGATAGTAGATTGGTTGACGGGCAGAAGCAACGAGTGAGAATAAAGGGGGGCATTTCTGGTTGGCTGCCGGTGACTAGTGGTGTTCCACGGGGGTCAGTGTAGGGGCCGCTACATTGCACCTCATGTGTTAATGGGCTGGGTGGGAGAATTGGTGTCTGTGTGGACAAAATTGCAGACGCTATTAAAATAGGTGGAGGGGCCAATTGTGTAGAGTTAGCATGGAGGCTGCAGAATGGCGTGGACAGGTTGGGAGAGTGGGCAAAGAAGTGGAAAATGGAATACAGCGGGTTGCTGTGTTTGACTCTGAGAGTTCACAGTCTAAAATATCCGTTCCCCGCCACTCACTGGCACTGATAAGGACAAGGGCAGTGAGTGGCTCAGAGACATTTTCTGAAACTCCCGATCTCTCACGACCGATCTATCTAGTCGGTTAATGTTTAACTCCGCTGACCTTTATCCAGCAGCCGATCCCCCCGGCCTCAATGCGGTGTCATTGCACGTTCCCGTGCAACGAGCGTCACAAGTGGCATTATCCCAATCCCCTCCTTCATAACATTCGTGCCCTCCCCGCAACTTTACCCCGGGCCAGACTCGCCAAACGCTGTGAAAGGAGCTCTCCCCCCACCCCCACACCCCGGGAAATACGGTATTTAAAAACATAAACGCAAAACGCACTTACCACATCATTGGTACCCGACAAACAATGGTTGAAAACGCCTCCAAGAAACTTGCGCAGCGCGTGCCAGTAGACTGATGCGCATGCGCAGTGTAGCAAAGGCAGAATTTCTGCTGCCTTCAGCCCCGCTTGAAACTGACGGCTTCAGGCAGCGCTGACGGCACGTGGGCTGCACAGACCTTCCTGTGTTACAAGCGCTGCGGATGAAAGGCACGGAGAATTATACCTACCTAAGCGATCGGTCTCTTACATAGGCATAATTCTCCCATGCCTTTGTTATTTATATTTAGTTATTACTATGTTATAATTTTAGTCAGGGTAGGCAGTGCCTACCTTGCCTACCCTGACAGCACGTGCCTGGTCTGTACGTTCTCCCCGCGACCGCGTGGGTTTTGTCCGAGTGCTCCAGTTTTCTCCTACAAGCCAAAGACGGGCAGGTTTGTAGACAATTGGTGTCGGGGAAATTTGTAAAATTGTCCCTCGGGTGCAGGATCGTGCTGGTGTACAGGGTGATCGCTGGTCATCACGAGAGAAACAAGAACAAATGAGAGAACAGAGGTCTAGGATGCATCGTTCACTTTTATTCCACTGGACAATATAACCTCACCCCCTGATTATTTTTCATTGTTCCCACATCTTTTGACTTCAGAATCATTTTCTGTCCTTTGACAGGTTTGATGAAGGGTGACTGAAGAAATTCCCGGGAGAAGATTCGTCCCGGACCCGACCCCGGTGACAGGTCTCAAGGAACAGATTGTAAAGGGAGCCGGGGTCCCGGTGCGGAGCCTGGAGTCCTTTGGCCACCTCGCACAAGGTGTGACCTTTCACCCCCTGGTCAACAGTGATTGAGAGTGGTGGACACCGACAGCGGGGACGGAGGGGGGGGATCACAGCTTCCCGCCCATCACAGGACTAACACTTCTCTCTCTCTCCCACAGGCACTGACCCCTCCACTGGGATGGGAGTGGTTCACTGCGCTGTGTTGTTACTGCACGGGATCCTCAGCTCAGTCCACGGTAATGACCACAACATCTGGTCTGATGTCTATTTATTTATCTCATGGAGGGGGCTTCATGGTGTCAGAAGATTCATATTTTAAAATCGCTCATTTTAATGCAGTTGTCCACATCACTTGATACGATCAGGTAGGAGGTTCTTCCTCCCCCTGTGGGCGATGATGGGGACTGCAAGAGTAGGAGGTAACTTCATATTCGTGGATAATCAGGATAGTCGGAAGCAGAGAGTGGGTGCCAAATGTTTTTCTCAATGGGTGGCAAGGTATAAACAGTGGTGTTCCACGGGAATCGGTGTTGAGACCCCAACATTATATAAAAAATAAATCGTGAACAACCAATGAAAATGTTCATATCCTGGCTTCATCCCTGGATTATAAGATCACAAGGTAATAAGAAGATTCAGGTCATTCCGCCTATCAAGTCTACTCCGCCATACAATCATGGCTGATCTATCCCTCCCTCCCTAACCCCATTAGAGTAATATAATCGTTGAGTGATGCAGTGTGCAAACAGGCCCTTCGGCCCCATTCGCCCACACCGGCCAACAATGTCCGGGCTACGTTGGTCCCCTTGCCTGCGCTTGGTCCATTTCCCTCCAAACCTGTCTTCTCCATGTATTTGTCTAACTGTTTCTTACCGATGTGATAGTCCCAGCCTCAACTGCCTCATCTTGCAGCTTGTTCCATACACCCACCACCATTTATGAGAAAATGTCATCCCTCGGATTCCTATTAAATCTTTTCCCCTTCACCTTGAACCTATGTCCTCTGGTCCTTGATTCCCCTACTCTGGGCAAACGACTCTGTGCATCTACCCGATCTATTCCTCCCATGATTTTGTACACCTCTATAAAATCGCCCCTCATCCTTCTGGGCTCGAAGGGATAGAGACCCAGCCTACTCAACCTCTCCCTATAGCTCACACCCTCTAGTCCTGGCAACATCCTCGTAAATCTTTTCTGAACATTCTCAAGCTGGACAATATCTTTCCTACAACATGGTGCCCAGAAGTGAACACAATATTCTAAATGCGTTCTCACCAACCTGATACAACTGCAACGTGACCTCCCAAGTTCTGTACTCAATACTCTGACAGGTGAAGGCTAAAGAGCCAAAGGCCTTTTTGACCACCTCATCTACCTGCGACTTGACTTTCAATAAGGGATCATCCTTATTGATTCCATACATAAATATTTTTTCAATTATTTGAATTTACCCGCAGGTGGATTTCTCGTTATTGTACCGGGCGATGGTTTTGTAACCACTGTAGGTGGAGATGTGGTGTTGGAATGTCAGCTTGACCCAGATATATTGAGCAGCAACATGGTCGTGCAGTGGAGGAAGTCAGGTCTCATCTCGCCAGTCCTCGTGTACACACATGGACAAAATGACACCCTCGCTCAACACCAGGATTACAGAGCAAGGGCCGAACTGTTTGAAGATGAAGTGGCCAAAGGGAACATTTCCCTCAGAATAAAGAACGTAAGAAGGTTTGATGAAGGGAAATATACATGTTCAGTTACAGAGGGAGCCGAGTATGAAGCATCTGTAGCTCAACTGCGAGTTGGTGGTGAGTAAGTAAAACACCGATTGTTGACGATAAATGTGAAAAGAACAAATGGTAAAGGGCGTTCGATCAACAATGTTGATGTATAATTACATAATTAAGAATGTGCTGTTGCAATGTTTATATTGAAAAGTAACTTGAGTAAATGGAGAAAGGGTTTCGGCCAGAAACGTTGCCTGTTTCCTTCGCTCGATAGATGCTGCCTCACCCGCTGTGTTTCTCCAGCATTTTTGTCTACCTTTGAGTAAATTAAGGGCAGCCATGGGAATGTGTTTAACTGGAGTTCCATCACATCTGTCCCAGTGATTTTAATTGAGGGGAATGGAGAATAGATTTTGGGAAGCCTCATCACAGTTGTACAGTATGTTGGCGAGACCTCACCTGGGGCAATGTGCACAGTCTTTGTCTCCTTACTGAAGGAAAAATGTACTTGCCATATACAGCATATATGTACAGATATATTTTTATACTCTCCCTTTGAAACTCCACCTCGTTGCGCTCATTTCCCAAATCAAGGTCAAGTATAATAGTAAGATTAAACCAGAACGTGCCAGTTTGAAGTTTGATCTTTATTTTATGAGGAGTTACGATGAAGGGTTACGTGAAGACCCCGCCAGCACGCATGCACGACATTCTTCAAAGCAGTGGTGTGAAATCACAGATAACAGTTGATGAACTGAATATAGTAAGATTCGAGAAACTAGAACTACCAGCTGATCTTATGAGAGAGGGTTGGGAGCGGCGGGCACGTAATCCCTCATCCTAACTCCTAATAAAATAAAGATCAAACTTCGAACTGGTAAGGTCTTACTATTTTACTTCGGAGTCACGCGAGTGACTACGTGAAGATTTAAAGCTCTGTGATTTCATACCGTGGACACGAGTCCATGCGTCACTCACAGCATCAATTGACCAAGGATGAGTGAACATTAATCATGCATTCAGACATGACATCGATATAGACATGCTGATGCTTTTTTTATGAACAAGTAATAACAATAATAACCCCTATCCGGGAGGAAACTATAGACAGAACTTAAAATAGAGTTGGCAAATACTCCCGGTCTGGCAACCAAAGGTCCATGCCCAAATTCTAGTAGACCCGATGCCCCTGGTCTGCTGTGCTTGACTAAGCCATGAACATAACTTGTTATTTGTCTGCAGATGTAACCATGCTGTCCAGTCGCGCTATGCAATGACTGGGCCCGTTGCACTAAACCAGTACCATGAGCATAACCACTTGTGAGTTTGACCGAGGACAGGGATGTAGCCGGAACCCACCGGTGATGCGGCGTCAGCACAATGTTAACACCAGGCACGTGCCGTCAGGGTAGGCAAGGTAGGCACTGCCTACCCTGACTAAAATTATAACATAGTAATAACTAAATATAAATAGTATAGGCATGGGAGAATGATGCCTATGTAAGAGACCGATCTCGTAGGTAGGCATAATTCTCCGTGCCTTTCATCCGCCGTGCTTGTAACACGGGAAGCTCTGTGCAGCCCACGTGCCGTCAGCGCTGCCTGAAGCCATCAGTTTCAAGCGGGGCTGAAGGCAGCAGAAATTCTGCCTTTGCTGCACTGCGCATGCGCATCAGTATAATGCGCATGCGCAGCGCTAGTTTCTTGGCGGGGTTTTCAACTATGGTTTGTCATGTACCAAAAATGTGGTAAGTACATTTTGTGTTTATGTTTTTAAAAACCGTATTTCCCGGGGGGTGGGGGGAGAGCTCCTTTCACAGCGTTTGGGGAGTCTGGCCCGGGGTAAAGTTGCGGGGAGGGCACGAATGTTATGAAGGAGGGGATTGGGATAATGCCACTTGTGACGCTCCTTGCACGGAGGTGTGGAATGCCGGGGGGGGGGGGGGGGGGGGGGGAGGAGTTGAGAAGTATCTCGGGTGGCTGAGCGGCCGCCGGGCCGGACAGCGGAACCAGCCGCCACCTTAGCTCCTTCTACCGGTCCCCGCTCACCTCTGGCAGCTCTCCATCTAAAAATCTCTCTCCTGCCGCTCGCTGGCCTCACTCATGTCCTTAAATTCCGACAGCGCGATTGAGCATACTCGGCTGTGGGAATTTAAGGATTTGCAGGAAGCCGCTGACATGAGCGAAGTCGGCGAACAGCAGGTGACAGGTGTTCCGACGGAGAGCACTGCCAAAGGTGAGCGGGCCGGCAGAAGGTGCTGAAGTGGCGGCCAGTTCTGCTGCAGTGCGTGGCTTCGCGCCCGGAGAGCTGCGGCAGCGGTGAGTGAATGAGTTACTGGCAGCGTTACACCCTGTAAAAGGAACTGTTCCCCCAATTGGTTTATGACTAGGAAGCGTTGGGCAAATTGAAATGTCACAGTTTTTATTTATTTATTTATTTAACGGAGAGAACAATCTGCGCATGCGCGGTTTAATTTTTTTTAAGCGGACTGAGTGCCTGCCCTGAGTAATTACTCACGGCACGTGCCTGGTTAACACCCCATGTCTTTGCGTACCTGGGCCTGGGAGGTGTGAGTTGAAGATACCCTTCATGCATCTGGATATCAGAGGGTGAGACCCAACAGAGTGGGTCCCGCTCCTTGCAGAAATACGATGATATATCCGTGCCGTATATATGTCAACGAAATGATTTTATCATGCATTGGATGGTTGCCCGAGTCAAGGACTGAACCAGCAATTCTATGTTCGAATTAACCATATAAGTTTCTATATCATTCCCAACATCAACGGGAACCATGGCTGCATCGGCCAGTCCTACAAAAATGCCTGAAGCGGGATTTACTGAATATTTGCCAGACCCGGCTGATGTGCAAAATGGAGGAAGACAAACCTCCCCAGTGTAGCAAAAGTGCATCTATCGCCACAGCCATGCTACACACATACATATATATACATATACACACATATACACACATATATATATTTCTATATATATCTACTGGTGATTGAGCCTGGATGCAACATCTCGATCTTTAGTGTTCCATGAGTCACCAAGTCATGAAATACTTAGTGATCCAACATCCATTCTGTTTTGACATTGATTTTACGTGATGATACACCACTGCCAAATGAGGTTAGGTAAAATATCCCCGGATAGTTTGACTTGATTGCACCCATGTGATTAACATATGACACCACCAAAGTGAATCAACTTGGACTTGAGTATGCTGATTATGCATATTTGCACAACCCTTAACCCATAGAATGCACCTGTTGTCTAAAGGTAGTTGATACCATAGAACTGAAAAAATAGGCAACTCATGCAAATCCCATCACCTCCGTAACTAGAGATGGTATTAGTAATGTCACATCTTTAAGCACTCGCATCAGTTTGTAATATAACTAACGATTTACTGAGGAAAAGTTAGTGGAGCAATGCTGAATACTGTTCGTCCAACATAGTGACTTCCATGGAGGTAAATAACGAGACCTACTTACCAGCGTCTCTAACTCCAGGTCCCTTACCTTTGCTGGAGTTCCAACGAAATTTCATTCGCAGACTCTGTCGATGTTGTCATTTCCATTAGGTCGCTGATGCTGCTGGCCAACTTCACTTGTAGTGGCTAGTCCGTCACCGACGGAGCAGCAATTTTAGAGGCAAAGCACCGTTTTCCCTCATGCGATTGTCGTGCATTATGCATTAAGCATGGGACCCCGGCACTGTCACATTCGTGTTCCTGTTTGGAGTAAATCCATACTAATCTTAGACACTCTTTATAGAGTGGGAGTAATTGCACCTGAACCAGGTGTCACCATCCGTCTCCTCAATGTGTCTGTGCATGCCTCTGTACCAAGCATGTTTTGCGACACCAACTCCCATGGTCTTGTAATATATATGTCTCCATCCTTTATACATGCGAATGGGAGGACTTATGCAACCTGAATCAGGGGTTGCCTCAACCATCATCATCCTTCATACATCCGAATCGTTGGACTTATGCAACCTGAACCAGGAGCTGCCTCAGACATATGTGCATGTATTTTAGCACCATCTCCATCACTGCGCTCAACTGAGTGGGGGGAATGGCAACTCTGAACCAGGCGTTGCTTCAGGCACATGTGCATACGCCTCTAGCACTCTCTCCGCCACTCCGTCATTTGAGTGGGAGGAAATGTGCAACCCTGAACAGGAGCTGCTGCCTGACATGCCTTTAGATGGCACGTTTTTTTGACTGCGACGACTCGCAATCTTGTCTGACATAGATGCCCAAGACTTGGCACTCACTCTGAGTTGGGGCTATCAGGTTGCTTCCTTCAACAGCCGCCAGGACTAGCTGTGTGAATCGATGCTCTGTTGGTATCCTCATTCCCCAAACAGGCAGCACGTGCTAGTGACTCCGAATCCTGCTCCTTTCCGATGCCAATGCTGTGTACAGTGTAGGACTGGAGCACCGCTGGCCCCCGGTAAGTCAGACATAGTGGGAGAAATGCTGGAACAAAAACCTGCCTGTTATTTGTCATGGGCAAAGACGTTTACATGAATGAAGAAGCCCATCCCAGTTAAATCAGAGATTCGATTACTTTATATGAATAAGTCGGCGTTTTGGGAAAGAATCTTCCACAGTTCCTTAATGAGCGGAATTACCACCATGTATAGCTCGCACAGGTGACTGAAAGATATACTCAAGAAGGCTCGACAAGCCAGTGATCTAGACCGCTGTGGCATGTCCGATTCTACTGCACAATATGTTGGTGCAAGTGAAAATAAAATTCTCTTTTGTTTATTATAGGCACAACGTGATCTAGTGGCAACTAAATAAATGGCATACTTTGAAATAATACACTATAACTAGACCACACAACCCATGTTTCGGAAACCCAGACTCAAGTACCTGCGTAGATACCGGTGGTCTTGAGGTAAGCCCAAAGGCCCTTGATGTAGGTTCCATTCCCGTTCTTGATTTGGAGGGTGCGGAGGTGCGTGGATAGTGTATTATTTCCGGGGTTGGGGGCAGACACACACTGACCCCTTGCACTCCTCTCCACTGAGGGGAGATAGTAAGCAGCCCTGAAAACAGGCGCCGCCGTAGTCGCACGCCGACCTGCGCTGATATGGCCCTGCTCCGTGGACCATAGCAGGATGTCCGAGAACGTGCCGTAATGACGGAGGGGAACCCTCCTGGCCGGCCTCGTCCAGCCCAGGACTCTCTGACTCCGCATAGTTGCCCTCCTATTGCACTCCGCAGCCTGCATCCCCGCGGTCCAATTGGTTTCCCCGCGGTCCGCCCGGGTTACCGTATGCAATAGCCCGCAGGAAACTCTGCCAGAAGAGTTTCCTGCAACAAAGGACACCCTGAAAAGTAAGTTTAAAATTTACCTGTGGGATTTATAACTTACCGCTGGAGGAGCAGCGCGCCTGCCAGCCAGTCACTGCGTCATGCGTTAGACATAATGACGCGCATGCGGACTGGCGGGCTCTTCACGTAGTCACTCACATGACTCCGAAGTAAAATCACACCGAGCGATGGATTAACTGCCTGGTGTGTCAGGAAACCCTCCTAGATGTTTCGAACAAATGCTGCCACATCTAAGTCCTTGCCCCATAGGCATTCAATGTCAATATTGGTTGGTTGTAGACGATGACAACAATGTTCCCAATATTGACCGCGAGTGGCCATATACTCGGACCCCTGGATATCTCCGTTCCACCACAATCTCCAGGGCCCAGACATTTACCCTGTCACTCTCAGCCTGGATTTAATTACCGAGATGCTGAAAACATTCAGCATGTCAGGCAGCATCTAGGGAGAGAGAAACAGAGTTGACATTTCTGCACAATGACTTTTTGGTCCAAGTTGCTATTCTTCCTGACTATTGTTATTTCTACATCTGTCACTGATGCAGCTTTGGGGAGTTTGCCCCGGATTCGGCTGCAGGGATACCAGGGAGATGGAATCCAGCTCGTGTGCAAGTCCGGTGGATGGTATCCTGGACCAGAGATGCTGTGGTTTGGCGGGGATGGACAGGTTTTACCACAAGCTGAAACAATGTACCATGAAGATGCTGATGGTCTTGTAAATGTGGAGCGCAACATGACAGTAACGAGGCAGTCAACAAACAAGTTCAAGTGTGTTGTTGAATACAGATGGTTAAACATACAACGTGAGGCAACCGTCAAAATATCAGGTTTGTGAACGTTTCTGTTTGATCATTGAAGTATAAAGGTGATTTACATTGCATTGAAACCCCGACTGCCCAGAATGCTCACTGAGGTGCTCACATGTTTCTCACTGATGATTTATCCACATCTCACTTCTGTGGGGAAATGATCTCTGATTTTTAAAGACAGTTTACTATATTCGCCGTTCACTATCTTCATTCTGCAGATGATATCTTCCCTGCTGGAGTTCCTGACTGGGTCCTGCCGCTGGTCCTCACCATTTGTCTTCTCATTGCCGCCCACGTTGCTGTGTTTTATTGGAACGTGAAACTAAACAGACGCATTAAAGGTAGTTAAAGAACAGCGTAAGATGCAGGTCAGGAAATCCGGGCGGGATTCTCCCAGATTCCCACTGTAACTTCAGTGGAAATCCAGAGCACTCTCCGCGGGGCTTCCACCTTCCAGCGGTAACTGTTGCCCCTGGACAGAGTATCAGTGTCCCGGGAGGTGGGGATAATGGGGTAAAGGGGCAGATGTGACATCTGTGTGTGCATGAGGCGGTGCCGTGGGAGGAGATTTAACCGGACACAGAGTCACTTGGACTTGTCTCTGTTCCCTGTATGTGATCTCCACTGTGGAGAGACGGGTCACAGATGAGGTGATCACTTGGATGAACATCTCTGTTCAGTTCCCCGTTGTCAACCTGAGCTTTCGCTCACTTGTCACTTTCATTGCGTGTCCCGTCCCAGTGTGAGCTCTCCCTCCCTCTCCTACACTGATCTAATGAGGCTGAGCAGAGGCTGGGGAACCGCCCGCCTTTGAATCCGGCATCTCGCAGCCTTCCTGATTCAACATTGTCCTCAACCGTTTCACACAATGATCACCGTGTTCACATTTTCCTACAGCAACTGTTGGTCGTGGGTGAATCATTGAAACGTCCCCGGACCCACAGTGTATTTATTCACCTGATCCGTTCCTCGTCATTCCCCTCTCCTGCCCTTCACATGTTACACAACATTTGTTTTCCCGCCTTTATTTGCCGCTACACTTGTCTCACACCTGTCACCATCTGACATTGTCCAGGCCTGATGAGACCCTGTCAACGTGAACCAGGAATTGTGTTCCTCTCTGCAGCTGCCTGACCCGCGCGGAACTTCTCTCATTGTCTGCACTTATTTCCAGCCTTGTTTGGATTGACCTCTGACTCTGATAGTCATTGTCTCTGATGCTCATTGTTCAAATGTAACACTGGTTTCTCCTTCCAGAGCTGGAACGGCGCAAATCCATCGTAGAACTTGGTAAGAATTTAGTATAGAAATATTCACAAATGAGAAGGAATGGCCACACAGTGGCGCTGCTGCGAGAATTGATATCTCACAGCCCCAGAGACGCGGGTTCGATCCTGACCTCGGGTGCTGTCTGTGTGGAGTTTGTATGTTCTCCTTGTGACGGGTTTCCTCGGGTTGCTCCGGTTTTCTCCCACATCCCGAAGACGTGCGTGTTTGTGCGTTAATTTCAGGAATGCCGATGGTGTACACGCCCCAATCAGCATCAATGGTGCCGAAGTACAAGTGGGTGAGAGCCTCATGTATCTCGGTGTTAATATTCCCAGTGATCTGTTGTGGACCAAGTACAGAGAAGCTACACCTAATATGTCACCCAATGTCTCTACTTGCTTAGGGGACTGAGGACATTCAGCATGTCTGGCCGAGATCGCAATTACTGAAAGATATAGATGTAGCCCAGTGCCACACAGACCACACTCCCCACCATTGTAGATGTAGCCCAGTCCCACACAGACCACACTCCCCACCATTGTAGATGGAGCCCAGTCCCACACAGACCACACTCCCCACCATTGTAGATGTAGCCCAGTCCCACACAGACCACACTGCCCACCATTGTAGATGTAGCCCAGTCCCACACAGACCACACTCCCCACCATTGTAGATGTAGCCCAGTCCCACACAGACCACACTCCCCACCACTGTAGATGTAGCCCAGTCCCACACAGACCACACTCCCCACCATTGAAGATGTAGCCCAGTCCCACACAGACCACACTCCCCACCATTGTAGATGTGGCCCAGTCCCACACAGACCACACTCCCCACCATTGTAGATGTGGCCCAGTCCCACACAGACCACACTCCCCACCATTGTAGATGTGGCCCAGTCCCACACAGACCACACTCCCCACCATTGTAGATGTGGCCCAGTCCCACACAGACCACTCCCCACCACTGTAGATGTGGCCCAGTCCCACACAGACCACACTCCCCACCATTGTAGATGTGGCCCAGTCCCACACAGACCACACTCCCCACCATTGTAGATGGAGCCCAGTCCCACACAGACCACACTCCCCACAATTGTAGATGTAGCCCAGTCCCACACAGACCACACTCCCCACCATTGTAGATGTAGCCCAGTCCCACACAGACCACACTCCCCACCATTGTAGATGTGGCCCAGTCCCACACAGACCACACTCCCCACCATTGTAGATGGAGCCCAGTCCCACACAGACCACACTCCCCACAATTGTAGATGTAGCCCAGTCCCACACAGACCACACTCCCCACCATTGTAGATGGAGCCCAGTCCCACACAGACCACACTCCCCACCATTGTAGATGTAGCCCAGTCCCACACAGACCACACTCCCCACCATTGTAGATGTGACCCAGTCCCACACAGACCACACTCCCCACCATTGTAGATGTAGCCCAGTCCCACACAGACCACACTCCCCACCATTGTAGATGTGGCCCAGTCCCACACAGACCACACTCCCCACCATTGTAGATGGAGCCCAGTCCCACACAGACCACACTCCCCACCATTGTAGATGGAGCCAAGTCCATCACACAGACCACACTCCCCACCATTGTCGATGGAGCCAAGTCCATCACACAGACCACACTCCCCAGCATTGTAGATGTAGCCCAGTGCCACACAGACCACACTCCAGAGAGAGAGAGAGCGATGGAGGGAGGGAGAGAGGGAGAGAGAGGGAGAGAGAGAGGGGAGGGTGAAAGTGGAGGGGCGAGAGCGATAGAGAGTGGGAGATAGAGAGGGAGAGTGGGAGATAGAGAGGGACAGAGAGGAGAGGGGGTAGAGGGGGTGGGGGGGGGAAGGAGGGACAGGGAAGGGCAGAGAGGGAGAGAGAGGAGAGAGGGAGAGAGAGAGGGAGGTGAGAGAGATAGAGAGGGGGAATGAGAGAGAGGGGGAGGGAGAGGGAGGGAGTGGAAAGGATAGAGAGGGGGAGAGAGGGGGGGGGAGATAGAGAAGGGGAGGATGAGAGGGAGGGAGAGAGAGGGCAGGAGAGGGGGGGCAATAAAGAGAGGGAGAGAGGGGAGGATAGAGAGGGGGGAGTTGAGAGAGGGGGAGGGGCGAGAGAGTGGGAAGGGGAGAGGGGGAGGGGGAGTGAGGGAGAGGGGGAGGGGGGATTGAGAGGGGGGAGAGGGGGAAGGAGAGAGAGGGGGAGGAACGAGTCCACCTAGAGAGCTGTGAATCTGTGGAGTTCTTTGCCTCAGAATGCAGTTAAGGCCAATTCGCTAGATGTTTTCGTGAGAGAGTTAGATAGAGTTAAAGATAGCGGAGTCAGGGGATACAGGGAGAAGGCAGGAACGGGGTACTGATTGTGGATGATCAGCCATGATCACATTGAATGGTGGTGCTAGCTAAAAGGGCCGAGTGGTCTACTCCTGCACTATTGTATGTTGTCGAGAGAGAGAGAGAGAGAGAGAGAGAGAGAGAGAGAGAGAGAGAGAGAGAGAGAGAGAGAGAGAGAGAGAGAGAGAGAGAGAGAGAGAGAGAGAGAGAGAGAGAGAGAGAGAGAGAGAGAGAGAGGGGGGAGGGTGAGTGGGAAAGGGAGAGAGAGGGGAGGAGAGGAGAGGGAGCGAGGGAGAGTGGGAGATAGAGAGGGAGAGTGAGGGATAGAGAGGGGAGGGGGAGAGTGGGAGGGAGAGAGATAAGATGATAAGATAAGATGCATTTATTTGTCACATGTGCCAATTGGCACAGTGAAATGAAATCACCATACAGTAAAAATAAAGAACACAACATGGAGTAGATAGAATTCAACATAAAACATCCCCACAAAGCAGGATCAACATTTCCCACTGTGAGGGAAGGCACCAAAGTCATTCTCTTCCCAATGTTCCCCACTGTTCCCCCCGTGGTCCGAGGGTGAGAGAGCGAGACAGGAGAGAGGGAGAGAGAGAGGGGAGGTGAGAGAGAGAGAGAGAAACAGAGAGGGGAGAGAGCGAGAGGGGGGGGGAGGGAGAGAGGGGGAAGGGATAGAGAGGGGGAGATAGAGAGAGAGAGATAGAGAAGGAGAGGGTGTGAGGGAGAGGGGAGATAGAGGAAGGGGGGCGATAGAGAGAGGGGAGGGCGAGGGGGAGGGGGCGAGAGGGGAGAGAGAGAGTGGGGAGGGGTAGGGAGAGGGGGGAGTGAGAGAGAGTGGGGGAGAGAGAGCGATGAAGGGAGAGAGAGAGAGGAGGGAGAGGGAGAAAGAGGGGAGAGAGAGAGATGGGGTGGGGGAGAGAGAGAGGAGGAGAGAGGGAGAGAGGGGTGGGAGTGGAAGGATAGAGGGTGAGGGGGAGGCAGAGAGAGAGAAAGGGAGAGAGAGAGGGTGGGAAACGAAGGGAGAGAGAGAGAGGGAGAGACTGAGCGAGAGAGGGGGGTGAGAGGGGGAGAGAGAGAGGGGAGAGAGGGAGAGAGACAGGAAGGAATAGAGCGAGGGGAGAGAGACAGGGAGGGGACAGAGAGAGGGGGAGAGAGAGGGGGAGAGAGAGGGAGAGGGAAGGAGGGAGAGAGGGAGAGAGAGAGGGAGAGCGAGAGAAAGAGAGAGAGGAGGAAGAGAATGGGAGAGAGAGAGAGAATGAATCGACATAGCAAACGTGTGCAGTACACACACACACACACACACGCACACACACACACACACAGACACACACACACACACACACACACACACACACACACACACACACAGAGACACAGACACAGACACAGACACAGACACACACACACACACACACACACACACACACACACACAGACACAGACACAGACACACACACACACAGACACACACACACAGACACAGACACAGACACACACACACACACACACACACACAGACACACACACACACAGACACAGACACACACACAGACACACACACACACACACACACACACACAGACACACAACACACACACACACACACACACACACAGACACGTGCAACATTCACTTGCAGCATCATCATCACCCATGGACAGCGTGTATTGATGCTGCAGCAGCTCCACCAGGAGCTTCTTTACACATTTAATACTCATTGCTATGAAATTAATCACAGATTAGATCCCAGAGAATTTTATTCAGTCTTGTTTGTTGTTACTGTTTTCAGAGTGGAAAAGGATACGTGGCCACGAAGGTAAGATTTAAATTTACGTGAGTGTGCGTGTGTGTCAGTTTGGTGCGTATGTATGTGCGTGCGTGCGATCGTGTGAGTGTGGCGTGTGTGTGTGTGGGAATGAGTGCATGTGCGTGAGTGCGTGGGCGTGCGTGTGTGGTGAATATGCGTGCATTTGCATGTGTGTGTGTGTGTTGCATATGTGTGCGTGTGTATGTGTGCGCGTGAGTGTGTGTGTGTGTGGTGATGACATTGAGATTACTCGTCCGGGAGCCTAAACTTAAATCAAGACTTTGTCTTACCTGCTCTAAGTATCTACAAGTACTCTCACTATAAGGGGATTCGACCTGTATTTCAAACACTTACTTACTTCACCACTCTGGTCACAGCTGCACGGGGTTAGTTGTCAATAATCACTATTTACAGCCGTGTGTCCTCCCTCCCAGCCAAGGAGCGGTTACTTCCAGCTGACGACGCAGAATAAACACAGTTATATTTTTTAATGAAGCGCGATTAATTTTGAGGAGTAATTTTAATGGAGGTCATAGTTTACAAAGGGTTTCCAAAAGACAAGTGCAATTCTTACAATTGAGGATAACATGATCAGTGATATACTGCTTGTTCCTCTGCTACTCATTCATTAGCAGGCGAACAAGCAGTATATCACTGATCATGGGTGACTTTAATCTACATATATTTTGGGCCGACTAAATGGGTAACAACACTGAGGAGGAGGATTTCACGGAGTGTATACGGGATGGTTTTCTAAGCCAACATGTAGAGGAAACAACTAGAGGGCAGGTCATCCTAGACTGGGAATTGTGTAATGAGGAAGGATTAGTTAGCCATCTTGTTGTACAAAGCCCCTTGGGCAACAGTGACCATAATATGGTGGAATTCTGCATTAGGATGGAGAGCGACACGGTTAATTCAGAGACCAGGGTCCTGACCTTCAAGAAAGAGACTTTGATGCTATGAGACGGGAATTGTCTGGGATAGACAGGCAAATGATACTAAAAGGGTTGACGGTGGAGATGAAATGGCAAAGATTTAAGGATCGCATGGATGAACTGCACACACTGTTCATCCCTGTCTGACAAAAAAAATAAATTGGTGAAGGCGGCTCAACCGTGGCTAATGGGAGAAATTAAGGATAGTGTTAAATCCAAGAATGAGGCATAAATATTGGCCAGAGGAAGCAGCAAACCAGAGGACTGGGAGACATTTAGAATTCAACAGAGGAGGACAACAGTTAAACAAGTACTTTGGTTCTGTCTTCACTTAGGAAGACACAAACAATCTCCCCGAAATACTAGGGGACCGAGGATCTAGTGGGATGGAGGAACCGAAGGGAATCCACATTAGTCAGGAAATGGTGTTGGGTAAATTGTTGGGACTGAAGGCAGATAAATCCCTGATGGTCTGCATCCCAGAGTACTCAAGGAGGTGGCCATCGAAATCGTGAATGCATTGGTGATCATTTTCCAATGTTCTCTCGATTCTGGGTCAGTTCCTGTGGACTGGAGGGTAGCTAATATAACCACACTTTTCTCTCTCTCCCCCCCTCTCTCGGGGAAAACGGGGAATTGTAGACCAGTTAGCCTTACATCGGTAGTGGGGAAGGTGCTTGAGTCGATTGTTAAAGATGTTATAGCAACACATTTGGAAAGCAGTGACGAGATTGGTCAAAGTCAGCATGGATTTATGAAGGGGAAATCATGCTTGACTAATCTTCTGGAATTTTTTGAGGATGTGACAAGTAGAATGGATGAAGGAGAGCCAGTGGATGTGATATATCTGGACTTCCACACAAGAGATTAGTGTGCAAAATTAGAGCACATGGTATTGGTGGAAGGGTATTGAATGGATAGAGAACTGGTTGCCAGACAGGAAGCACAGAGTAGGAATTAACTGGTCCTTTTCTGAAGACAGACGGGCTAGTGGGATGGGCTGAAAGACAGATTATTATCTAAATATTGTCAGATTAGGAAAAGTAGAGGTGCAATGAGATCTGGGTGTCCTTGTACATCAGCCACTGAAAGTAAGCGTGCAGGCACAGCAGGCACAGTGTTGGCCTTCATGCCGAGAACATTTGATTTTTAAAAATGTACTTTAGTTTAGAGTTAAAACAGGCCCTTTGGCCCACTGAGTCCGCACATTAATACTATCCTACACACACTAGGGACACTTTACACATTTACCAAGTCAATTAATAAGAATAATATATTTTATTGTCGTTACACATAAGTGCATCGAGATTTGGTTTGCAACTTCGAGATTTTGGTTTGCAAACCTCGAGAACAAGGTTTGTAAAAACGAACATTTGGCCAGTAACATCAACACAGACTAAGGTGCGAGGCCGGAGGAGACAGTCCATGGGGTTCATTAGAAACGGGAATAGTCCCCGAGGATTGGCGTACTGCGCATGTTGTTCCATTGTTTAAAAAGGGTTCTAAAAGTAAACCTAGCAATTATAGACCGGTTAGTTTGACTTCAGTGGTGGGCAAATTAATGGAAAAGATACTTAGAGATAATATATATAAGTATCTGGATAAAGAGGGTCTAATTAGGAACAGTCAACATGGATTTATGCCTGGAAGGTCATGTTTGACTAATCTTCTTGAATGTTTTGAAGAGGTTACTAGGGAAATTGACGAGGGTAAAGCAGTGGATGTTGTCTATATGGACTTCAGTAAGGCCTTTGACAAGGTTCCTCATGGAAGGTTGGTTAAGAAGGCTCAACTGTTGGGTATAAATGCAGGAATAGCAAGATGGATTCAACAGTGGCTGAATGGGAGAAGCCAGAGGGTAATGGTGGATGGCTGTTTGTCGGGTTGGAGGCAGGTGACTAGTGGGATGCCTCAGGGATCAGTGATGGGTCCTTTGTTGTTTGTCATGTACATCAATGATCTGGATGAAGGGGTGGTAAATTGGATTAGTAAGTATGCAGATGATACCAAGATATGAGGTGTTGTGGATAATGAAGAGGATTTCCAAAGTCTACACAGTGATTTAGGCCAGTTGGAAAAATGGGCTGAAAGATGGCAGATGGAGTTTAATGCTGATAAATGTGAGGTGCTACACCTTGGCAGGACAAATCAAAATAGGACGTACATGGTAAACGGTAGGGAATTCAAGAATACAGTTGAACAGAGGGATCTGGGAATAACCGTGCATAGTTCCTTGAAGGTGGAATCTCATATAGATAGGGTGGTAAAGAAAGCTTTTGGTATGCTAACCTTTATAAATCAGAGCATTGAGTATAGAAGCTGGGATGTAATGTTAAAATTGTACAAGGCGTTGGTGAGACCAAATCTGGAGTATGGTGTACAATTTTGGTCGCCCAATTATAGGAAGGATGTCAGCAAAATAGAGAGGGTACAGAGGAGATTTACTAGAATGTTGCCTGGGTTTCAACAGCTAAGTTAAAGAGATAGGTTGAATAAGTTAGGTCTTTATTCTCTGGAGCGCAGAAGGTTAAGGGGGGACTTGATAGAGGTCTTTAAAATGATGAGAGGGATAGACAGAGTTAATGTGGACAAGCTTTTCCCTTTGAGAATAGGGAAGATTCAAACAAGAGGACATGACTTTAGAATTAAGGGACAGAGGTTTAGGGGTAACATGAAGGGGAACTTCTTTACTCAGAGAGTGGTAGCGGTGTGGAATGAGCTTCCAGTGGAAGTGGTGGCGGCAGGTTCGTTGGTATCATTTAAAAATAAATTGGATAGGCATATGGATGAGAAGGGTATGGAGGGTTATGCTATGTGCAGGCAGGTGGGACTAAGGGAAAAAAAAGTTGTTCGGCACGGACTTGAAGGGCCGAGATGGCCTGTTTCCGTGCTCTAATTGTTATATGGTTATATGGGTGCGGGGAGGGGGGGGGGGGTTAGTCAGCAGGGCCGGTTCAGAGCCGCTATAGCTCTGGGAATGAAGCTGTTCCTGAGTCTGGTAGTGCGGGCGTAGAAGGCCTTGTAACGTCTGCCGGAAAGGTGTAGTTCGAACAGTCCATTACAAGGGTGAGACGAGTCTTTATGTATGCTGACGGCCTTCCTGAGGCACCGTGTGTGGTAGATGCCCTCCAAGGCTGGTAGCGCTGTCCCAATAATATGTTGCGCTCTGTGGACAACGCGCTGAAGAGCTCTCCTCTCCGCCTCCGTGCAGCTGAGATACCACACAAAGATGCCATTCGTTAGTATGCTCTCTGTGGTGCAGCGGTAGAAGGTCGTCAGCAGCTGTTGGGGCAGACCAGCCCGTTTCAATGTTCTTAGGAAGAACAGTCGTTGCTGTGAGTTTTTGACCAGCGCAGCAGTGTTGGTGAACCAATGTGTGGTCCTCTGAGGTTGAGTGCCCAGAAACTTGAACCTGGGCACTCTCTCCACACTGTCTCCGTAGATGGAGATTGGGGCGTATTCCCCATTCTGTGACCTCCTGAAGTCGATAATCAGCTCCTTGGTCTTGGAGCTGTTTAGCGACAAGTTGTTCCATGGACTAGAGGGACTAGAGCATGGGGCTCAGTACACAGCCCTGTGGTTTGCCGGTGCTCAGGGTGATACTGGAGGACAGGTGCAGCCCCAGTCTCACTGCCTGCGGTCGTTCCGTCAGAAAATTCAGGATCCAATCGCATATCAGTGAGCTGAGGCCTAGCTGGTGGAGTTTGGTGGTGAGCTTGGTGGGGATGACCGTATTGAAGGCACAGCTATAGTTAACGAAGAGCATCCTCACGTTGATGCCCTCTCTTTCCAGGTGGGTCAGGACAGTGTGGAGAGCCACAGAGATGGCATCCTCTGTGGATCTATTTGCCCTGTATGCAAATTGACGAGAGTCCAATGATGCAGGGGTGCTGGATTTGATGTGGGAGAGGACCAGCCTTTCAAAGCACTTCATTGGTATTGGAGTCAGGGCAACCGGGCGGTAGTCATTCAGGTTGGTGACTTTAGACTTTTTCGGCACCGGCACTATGGTAGCTGTCTGCAGGCACTTGGGAACCATTGCCAGAGATAGAGACAGGTTGAAGATCCTCGTAAATACCTCCGCCAGCTGTACAGTACAGTCCTTTAGTACCCTACCCTGGACTCCATCCGGGCCTGCAGCCTTGCGTGGATTGATCCTACGCAGAGTTCACTGTACCTCCTGGGTGCTCCCCTTTAATTGAGAATGAAACTACATACGCCTTTGGAGTGTGGGAGGGCACCGAAGATCTCGGAGAAAACCCACGCGGTCACGGGGAGAACGCACAAACTGCATATAGACAGAACCAGTAGTCAGGGTCGAACCCGGGTCTCCGGCGTATCAAGCGATGTAAGACAGCAACTTTACCGCTGCGCCACCGTGGCTGCTCTGGCGTTAAGAGGTCCTACTGTAGTTGTACGGGGCCCTGGTGACACCACACCAGGAGTATTGTGTGCAGTTTTGGTTGCCTACTTTGAGGAAGGACGTTCTTGCTATTGAGGGAGTGCAGCTTCGGTTCACCAAGTTAATTCCCGGGATTGCGGGACTGTCATATGCTGAGAGAATGGAGCGGCTGGGCTTGTATACTCTTGAGTTTAGAAGGATGAAAGGGGATCATATAGATACATTTTAAATTCTTAAAGGACTGGACAGGCTGGATGCAGGAAAAATATTCCCGATGTTCTTGGTTCTTGGTTTCCTGGTCCTCCAAAATATTCCAAATGGAATTCAAACTGGGGGTGGACGGGTCCAGAACCTGGAGTTACACAGTTTAAGAATAAGGGGTAGGCCATTTAGGATCGAGAGGAGAAAAAACGTTTTCATCCAGGGAGTTGTGAATCCGTGGAATTCTCAGGCCCAGAAGGTAGTGAAGGCCAATTCACTGTGTGTTTTCATGAAAGAGTTAGATTTAGCTCTTACGGCTAACGGAATCAAGGGATATGAGTTGAACGCTGGAACAGGGTACTGATTCTGGGTGATCAGCCATGATCATATTGAATGGCCGTGCTGGCTCGAAGGGCCGAATGGCAGACTCCTGCGCCTATTGTCTATGTTTCTATGATTAGCCTACAGACCCTTCCTACCCACAGACAAGAAGTGTCACAGCTGGCTTCCTGGTACTATCGGAACAACCAAGAGCTCAATGCTCTTAAGACAGTGGAATTGATTGTAGACTTTAGGAGAGCTCCCCCTCCCCTCACCCACTCACCATCAACAACACCACAGTCACATCTGTGGAGTATTTTAAGTTCTTGGGAACCATCATCTCCAAGGACCTTAAGTGGGGAGCTGCCATCGACTCCACAGTCAAAAAGGCACAACAGATGATTACTTCCTACGGCAGCTGAGGAAGCACAATCTGCCACAGGCAATGATGGTCCAATTCTAGATGGCCATCGTAGTCTGTCCTCATCTTCTCCATCATGGTCTGGTTTGGCTCAGCCACCAAGTACGACATGTGGAGGCTGCAGTGAATCATCCAATCAGCAGAGAAGGTTCTTGGCTGTAACCTTCCCTCCATTGATGAACTGTACACTGCAAGGGCCAGGAAGCGAGCGGGCAAGATCATCTCTGACCCCTCTCACCCTGGCCACAAACTCTTTGAATCATTTCCCTCTGGAAGGCGACTACGGACAGTTTTTATCCACGAGTAGTTGCTCTACTCAACAACCAAAAATCCGTAGCCTCCCTTCGATCTGGTATTTTTGTTGGTTCACATGCTTGATCAATGGTGTTTTATCATTAATATTTTATTATTATTAATGTTTAGTGTTTTCTGAGATTCATAACTGTCACTGTCATGTTGTTATTTGTTGGCAGAGCACCAAGGCAAATTCCTTGTATGTGAATACTTGGCCAATAAACTTACTTACTTACTTAGATTCCTAACTTACTGAACAACAAACATCTTGAACCATGCACAGTTGCTGTGCTAAAAATCTGAGTTTAGCAAAAAGCATTTGGGCCAGAGAAGTGACCAAGCCTTTGACTTGAAAAGTGAATATTCATCACAGTGTGTGTGTGCATATGTGTGTGAATGCGTGTGTGTGTGTGTGTGAGTGTATATGTGTGAATTAGTGTGTGCAGGTGTGTGAATGAGTGGAAGTGTTTGTGTGTCTGCGCGTGTGTGTGTGTCTGAGTGTGTGTGAATGAGTGTGTGTGTGACTGTTTGTGACTGTGTGTGTGAATGAGTGTGTGTGTGTATATGTGTTCGTGAATGAGTGTAGGTGTATGTGTGTGTGAATGAGTGTGTGTGTGTGAATGAGTATATGTGTATATATATGTGTGTGTGTGTGTGTGTGAATATATATGTGCGTGTGTGTGTGAATGTGGGTGGGTGGGTCTCTATGTGGATACAAACACACACATATGTGAAGTATTTTGCTGCACCCCTTCCCCTGTCTCTTTCTACGGAGGGAGCAGAGGGAAGCATGAGAATGAAGAAGCGTCCAGACCCTAGACGTGTTCTGTCATTTCCTTACACATGTGTCGCCTGACCCGTGGACTTCCTCCAGCAGTTTGTTTTTATTTCTCACCGTGCACCCGGTTCCCCTCCACTTCCACCCTAATTTGGAAACTCCGTGACAGATGTCTGTTGTCCACCCGATGTTGTTGTGGTGAAACCCCGGGCAAGGTGTCAGTTGTCCGCCCGCCTGTGCCCGAGTCTCCCCCCGACCCCCGGGGACTCTGTGATTCTCTGCTTCTCCCCCCAGTCTCCGTCACCCTGGATCTGGAAACAGCGCATGCGCGGCTCGAGGTGTCTGAGGATCGGAAGAGGGTGAGAGTGACCCTGACCGAGAGGAATCTCCCTGACACCGGGAAGAGGTTTACAGGCTGGTGGTGTGTGTTGGGATCGGAGGGATTCACATCGGGGAGACATTACTGGGAGGTAGAGGTGGCGGGGAGTCGGGGCTGGAGACTGGGAGTCGCCGCAGAGTCTGTGGAGAGGAAGAGACGGGTCACACTGAGGCCGAAGACTGGAGTCTGGATCATCGAGCGGCGGGGTGACGTGTTTGATGCAGTCACCTCCCCTCCATCCCCTCTCCCCGCCCGTCCCATCCCCGGGAGGGTGGGAGTTTATCTCAGTTACGAGTCCGGGACAGTTGCATTTTACGACGCGGACACCAAGTCCCATCTCCACACCTTCACTGGGAATAAATTCACGGAGAAACTTTATCCTCTCTTCTGGCCTTGCCTTCCGTACGACTGGATGACAATCTGCTCCGGTTCTGTTCCGGGTGAGTAAAAGATAAGCAAACTTCCGGTCTTTGGGATGTGGGTCGGGGGTGGGGGGACACAGCACCCACATGAAACCCACAGACTCACAGGGAGTATGTGCACCCCACAAGTCTCCAAGGTCAGGTCTTAAGGTCGCATGGTCATTGGTGATAGAAGCAGAATTAGGCCATTCGGCCCAACAAATCTACTCCGCCATTCAATCACGGTTGATGTATCTCTCCCCATTCTCCCGCCTTCTCCTCATAACCCCTGATACCAGTACTAATCAAGAATCTATCCATCTCTGCCTTAGAAATATCAATTGACTTCACCTCCACCGCCGTCTGTGGCAAGTAATTCCACAGATCCACCACCCTCTAACTAAATAAATTCTTCCTAATCTCCTTCATAAAGGAACCTCCTTTAATTCTGAGGCTATGACCTCTAGTCCTCGACTCTCCCACTAGTGGGGACGACCTCTCCACATCCACTCTATCCAAGGCTATTTGCTATTATTAGCATTCATCTAAACTCCAGCGAGTACAAGCCCAGTGCTGACAAACGCTCATTGTATGTTAAACCACTCATTCCTGGGATCATTCTTGTAAATTAATCTGGACCATCCCAGCGCCAGCACATCCTTCCCCGGATATAGGGGCGCAAAATTGCTCACAATACTCCAAAAACGGCCTGACCAGTACCTCATAGATCCTCAGCATTACATCCCTAATTTTGTGTTCTAGCCCTCTTGAAATAAACGCTAGCATTGAGTTTGCTTCCTTTTTTTTTGTTAAATTTTTTAAATTAGAAGTAACTACATAATAAAAAGTAATTTGTTCGTTGTAGACGTACATTATCAATATTATTTATATTAACAATTGCATAATAATTGTACTTCTATATATTTTTTCCAGTTTTTATAAAGATAGAAATTAATAAAAAGAGAGTAAACAAAAAAGAGGAGGAAAAGTTGAGAAAGAATGGAGTGTTCAATAGATTATGCATCGTTGAGTTTGCTTTCTTTACTACTGATTCGACTTGCAGAGTAACTTTCAGGGAATCCTGTACCAGCATTCCCAAATCGCTTTGCACCTCTGATTTCTGGATTCTCTCCCCATTTAGAAAATAGTCTACGTTTTTATTCCAGCCACCAAAATGCATGACTCCTCACTTACCTTCACTACATTCCATTTGCCACTTCTCTGCCCACTCTCCCAACCTGTCCAAATCCTTCTGTAGAGTCCCTGCTTTCTCTACACTTCCTGCCCCTCCACCTATTTTCGTGTCATCCGCAAACTTGGCCACAAAGCCTTCTATCCCCTCATCCAAATCAGTAATACACAACGTGAAGAGTAGCGGCCCCAGCACCGACCCCACAGAACTCCGCTAGTCACTGGCAGCCAACCAGAATAACCCCCTTTATTGCCTCTCTTTGCCTTCTGCCATCCAGCCAACCTGCTATCCATGCTGGTATCTGCCCTTTGATACCATGGGCCGTCATCTTCCTGAGCAGCCTCACGTGTGGCACCTTATCAAAGGCTTTCTGAAAATCTAGATAAACAACATCCACTACCTCTCCTTTGTCTGTCCTGCTGTTTACTTCTGCAAAGTATTCCTGCAGATTCGTCAGGCAAGACCTCCCCTTCTCAAAATCATGCTGACTTTGACCTATTTTATCATGAACCAAGTTCTCCGTAAGCCCAGCCCTTATAATGGACTCTAAAATCTTACCAACCATCGAAGCCAGACTACCCGGCCCATAGTTCCCAATATTCTGCTTTGCTCCCTTCTTGTGCAGCGGGGTAATATTGGCAAATTTCCAATCATCTGGAACCACTCCTGACTAGTGATGCTTGAAATATCACAGATGCTATGTATCTATCTATGTATTAATGCATCCACAATCGCTAAAGCCACCTCGTGCAGAACCCTGGGGTACAGTCTATGCAGTCCAGGTGACTTATCCACCTTCAGCCCTTTCAGCTTCCCAGCACCTTCTCCTTAGTAACAGCCACTCCACTAACTTCCACCCCCTGACTCTCTTGCATTTCAGGCACGTTGCTGGTGGCTTCCACTGTGAAGACTGTTGCAAAAAAAATCATCAACTCCTCTGCCATTTCTTTATTCTCTATTATCATGCCTCCTGCATCGTTTTCCAGCTGTCCAACATACACTCTTACATCTTTCTCACTGTTTGTATAACTGAAGAAACTCTTGCTATCCTTTTTTATATTTCCAGCTAGCTAACCTTCATATTTCATCTTTCCTCATCGTATTGCCTTTTTAGTTACCTTCTGTTGTTCTTCAAAAGCTTCCCAATCCTCTGGCTTCCCACTAATCTTTGCAATGTTATACGCCTTCTCTTTTAGTTTTATACAGTCCCTGACTTCCCTTGTCAGCCACGGACGCCTCATTCTCCACCAGCAATCTTTCTTCTTCTTTGGAATGAAAAGATCCTGCATCTTCCAAATTATTCCCAGAAATTCCTGCCATTGCTGGTCCACTTTCATTCCTGCTAGGGTCCCTTTCCAGTCAACTTTGGCCAGCTCCTCCCTCATGCCTCCAGGGTCCCCTTTGCTCAACTGCAATACAGACACATCTGATTTCACCTTCTCCCTCTCAAATTGCAGGTTGAATCTTATCATATTGTGGTCGCTACCTCCTAGTGGTTCCTTTACCTCGAGTTCCCTTGTCAAATCCGGTTCATTACACAACACTAAATCCAGAGTTTCATTTTTTGCTGGTGGGCTCCACCACAAGCTGCTCTAAGAATCCATCTCGGAGACATTCCAGAAATTCCCTTTCTTGGGGTCCAGTACCAACCTTGTTGCATATTGAAATCTCCCATCACCACCATAGTAATGCCTTTCTTACATGCCAATTGTATATTCTGATGTAACTTGTACCCTATATCCTGGTTACTGTTTGGGGACCAGTAGATAACTCCCATTAGAGTATTTTTACCCGCATAATTTCTCAGCTCTATCCACAATGACTCCACACCTACTGATCCCATGCCACCCCTCGCAAGGGACTGAATTTCATTCCTTTCCAACAGAGCTGCCTCACCCGCTCTGCCCACCTGTCTGTCTTTCCGATAGGATGTATAACCCTGAATATTCAGCTCCCAGCTCCGATCGTCTTGCAGCCACATCTCTGTAATTCCCACATCTCTGTAATTCCCACAACATCATGCCCACCAACCTGTAACTGTGCTACAAGCTCATCCACTTTATTTCTTCTACTGCACACATTCAAATACAACACCTTTAATTCTGTATTCACCTCCCCTCCTCTCACACCAGTTCTGATTTTACCTGACCTTACTCTCTTATCCCTTCTATAACTTTCCATCCTGTTACGGAAAGTTAACTCTATGCCAATTTGCTCTCGGCTCAAGTAGCAATCCAGAGATTATTACCTTCTTGGTTCTGCTGTACAATTTGGTATCAACTGTTCAAATTCAGGATTGAACCCAGGTCCCTGGAGCTGCGAAGAGCTGCGTCACTGTGCCCCCCTCTCTTTGTTCCTTGCTCCCGCTGTCATTATTTTATTTCCAATTTTAGTTGTAGTGAAAATGTGAAATATTTCTGTTTTGTGCAGGATACGAGGATGTGGAATGATATTATGGTAAGTACAGGCTGATGTACAATTCAATAAAACCATCTGGTGTGTGTTATGTCGGCTATAGCGCAGATCATGAATTCGTTCAATATAACGTAGAACAGGACAGCACAAGAACAGGCCATTCGGCCCACAATGTCTGTGCAGAACATGGTGCGAAGACCAGCTCGTATATGCCTGCACATAATCTATATCCCTCCATTCCCTGTATATCCAGGTGTCTATCTAAAATGCCACTATCGTATCTGCCTCCACCACCACCCCCGGCAGCACATCCCAGGTGCTCCCCACACTGGGAAAAAAAACCTGCCCCGCACAAATCATTTCATCTTTGCCCCTCTCACCTTAAAGCTATGTCCTCGAGTCTTTCATTATTTTCACCCTGGGGAAAAAGTTCTCACTGTCCACCCGTTCTATGCCTGTCATAATTGTATCCACTTCTGCCTCAACTACCTCTTCCAACAGCTTGTTCCATAGTCCCATCACCCTTTTTGTAAAAGAGTTCCCTCGCAGGTTCCTGTTAACTCTCCTCCCACCCCCCCCCCCCCCCCTTTATTTAAATCTATGATTGTTAATTCCCCTACTCTGGGGACGAGACTCTGTGCGTTTACGCGATCTATTCCTCTCACGATACTGTACACCTCTATAGGATCACCCCTCATCCTCCTGCGCTACGAGGAATAAAGTCCTAGCCTGCTCACCCTCTCCCTATAGCTCAGGCCCTCGAGTCCTGGTAACATCCTCGTGAATCTTATCTGTACCCTTTACAGCCTGACAACGTATTTCCTATAACATGCTGCCCAGAACTGAACACAACACTCCATATGTGTCATCACCAACGTCTTATATATCCGCAACGTGACCTCCCAACTTCTATACTCAATACTGTGACTGATGAAGGCCAATGTGCTGAAACACTTTATGAGCACACTATCTACCTGTGACGCCACTTTCAAGGAACTATGTTACTGCACTCCTACATTAAGTTTGTATTAAATCCTGTATTAAATACCATCAACCATTCCTCAGCCCATCTGCCCAACCGATCAAGATCCTGCTGCAATTTTTGACGACCATCTTCACTATCCACAATACCACACACACTGAGCGAGCATCACCAGATTTGCCCGGTAAATATATGTACGTGTGTGTGTATGTACACACACACACACAGACAGGCACACACTAACACATACACTAAAAACACACTAACACGCACACAGTGACACACACACAGACAGGCACACTCACACTCACTCACACTCATACACCCACACACTCTCTCACACTAACACACATTCACACTCTAACACACACACACATGCACACACACACACTCATAGATAAACAGAGTAAAGTATTTTGCTGCACCCCTTCCCGTCTCTTTCTACGGAGGGAGCAGAGGGAAGCATGAGAATGAAGAAGTGTCCAGACCCTAGCCGTGTTCTGTCATTTCCTTACACACGTGTTGCCTGACCCGCGGACTTCCTCCAGCTGTTTGTTTTTATTTCTCACCGTTAACTCGGTTCCCCTCCACTTCCACCACAATTAGGAAACTCCGGGGAACATGTTTTTGTCCATGGGATGTTGGTGGGCGGGTAAACGCCGGGATATCGTCCAGTTTCCGCCCGCCTGTGCCCGAGGCCGAGTGGCCTCTGCCCCGGTCCCGGGGCCGCGCTGCCCGAGTCTCCCCCCGACCCCCGGGGACTCTCTGATTCTCTGCTTCTTCCCCCAGTCTCTGTCACCCTGGATGTGGAAACAGTGAGTCCGCGGCTCGAGGTGTCTGAGGATCGGAAGAGGGTGAGGCTGACCGGGACCCGGAGGAGTCTCCCTGACACCAGGAAGAGGTTTACACACTGGCCGTGTGTGCTGGGATTGGAGGGATTCACATCGGGGAGACATTACTGGGAGGTGGAGGTGGCGGAGATTCGGTTGTAGAGTCTGGGAGTCGCCGCAGAGTCTGTGAAGAGGATGATACAGGTCAAACTGACCCCAGAGGATGATACAGGTCAAACCTGTCCTGTCCATCTACCTGTCCAACTGTTTCTTAAATGATGGGATAGTGCCAGCCTCAACTACCTCCTCTGGCAGCTTGTTCCATACACCCACCACCCTCTGTGCGAAAAGTTACCCCTCGGATTCCTGTTAAATCTTTTCCCCTTCACCATGAACCTATGTCCTCTGGTTCTCGATTCCCCTACTCTGGGCAAGAGACTCTGTGTATCTACCAGATCTATTCCTCTCGTGATTTTGTACCTCTCTATAAGATCACACCTCATCCTCCTACACTCCATAGAATAGAGACCCAGCCTACTCAACCTCTCCCTGTAGCTCACACACTCTAGCCCTGGCAACATCCTCGTAAATCTTTTCTGAACCCTTTCAAGCTTGACAGTATCTTTCCTATAACATGGTGCCCGGAACTGAACACAATATTCTAAATGCGGTCTCATCAACGTCTTATACAACTGCATCATGACCTCCCAACTTCTCTGCTCAATACTCTGATTGATGAAGGCCAAAGTGCCAAAAGCCTTGTTGACCACCTTATCTACCTGCGACTCGACCTTCAAGGAACCATGCACCTGTACTACTATACCCCTCTGCTCTACAACACTACCCAGAGTCCCACCATATACTGTCAAGGTCCTGGCCTTGTTCCACGTCCCAAAATCCAACACCTGACACTTCTCTGTATAACGTCGACATGACATCGACAAATGAACCGTATAACGGGGAATACTTCAAATTGTTTTTTTGTAATTTTCACCAATGAATGTCTGTGCTAGAAATAAATGGGGCTGTACAGAACATGTATTTTGTTTTTGAAACCTTACGCAAAGCTTTATAAACGCACAGAGACTTGCGGTTAGACGTGTTTGCGCATGAAATGTGCAGGTTTGTGTTTATGATTGTGTTTATTGATGTCACCTGTACTGAGGTACAGTGAAAAGCCTTGTTTTGCTTGCTGTCCATAACAGATCCGTTCTACCGCACATAGATGCAATCAAGTCAAACTCAAGTACAACACGTAGAGCAAAGGGGAAGATACAGAGTGCACAATATTGTAGTACATCAGTTCCAGACAAAGTCCAATGTCCGCAATGGGGTAGAGGTGAATCGGACAGTATCCTAGCTTATGGAAGGACAGTTCAGAATCCTGATGACAGAGGGGAAGAAACTGTTCCTGAGTCTGGTGGTGCGCACTTTCAAGCTTCACTACCTTCTGCCGGACGGGAGCGGGGAGAAGAAGGTGCCTCACAGCGCCAGAGACCCGGGTTCCATCCTGACTACAGGTCAGGCACGTGCCGTGAGTAATTACTCAGGGTAGGCAGTCAGCCGGCTTTCAAAAAAATCTTAAAACCGCGCATGCGCAGATTGTTCTCTTCGTAAACAATAAAAAATAAGTGACAATTCAATTTTCCCAAGGGTTCTAAATCTCCTTTATTTTTTAATTACTGAATGGGTGGGGGACGGAGGATGAAGGCAGATGGAGAGATGGTGGGAAAAACGGGAGCACATCGGGACGTTGAATCAGTTGTCATCTTATGGAATGACAATACTAATTCAAGGGTCCAATTGGAGGGGGAGTTCCTTTCACAGCGTGTGGGGAGCCTGCGGCAGGGGGTAAATATGCGAGAAGGGAGAAGTTTTGAGAAGGAGGGGGACAGAGATCATATCAAACTCACTCACCGTTGCCGCAGCGCTCCGGGCAAGGACAGCAGAACTGGCCGCCACTTCCGGGGATAGAAGCAGCTCGGGTGCGAGCGGCCACCGGGACCCAACACCAGAACCGACTGCTCTTCAGCGCCTTCTGATCACCTCTGGCAGTGCTCTTCGTCTGAACATCTCTCACCCTCCGTGTTAAAGAAGGAACTGCAGATGCTGGAGAATCGAGGGTTACACAAAAAGCTGGAGAAACTCAGCGGGTGCAGCAGCATCTAAGGGGCGAAGGAGATAGGCGACGTTTCGGGTCGAGACCCTTCTTCAAACTGAGTCTGAAGAAGGGTCTCGACCCGAAACGTCGCCTATCTCCTTCGCCCCTTAGAGGCTGCTGCACCCGCTGAGTTTCTCCAGCTTTTTGTGTAACCCCCATCTCTCACCTGCCGTTCGCCGGCTTCGCTCATGTCAACCGTGTCCCGCAAATCCTTAAATTCCCACAGCCAAGTAACCTAAACAGGACCCGTGAACGCGCTGTCGGAATTTAAAGATTTGCGGGAAGCCGGCCGGCGAACGGCAGGTGAGAGATGTTCAGACGGAGAGCACTGCCAGAGGTGAGTGGGGACCAGCAGAAGGGGCTGAAGTGGCAGGGTCCCGGCGGCCACTCGCAGTCACCCGAGCTGCTTCCTTCCGCGGAAGTGGCGGCCAGTTCTGCTGTCCGTGTCCGGAGTGCTGCGGCTACCACCCGAGCTGATCCACTCCCCGGCCACAATAAAACCATATGGCAATACAGCACGGGAACAGGCCATCTCGGCCCTTTTAGTCCGTGCCGAACACTTAAACCCCTGTCTCACGGTGCGAGTTGACCCACGAGTGACCCCGAATTTTCAATCGTGGTGATAACGTAGCGGGAACGTCGGAACTCGCACGAGCAACTTATCGACTCGTGGCGCTAACGGCAGGCACTCGGGAAACTTGTTAACTCGTGGAAAAAATCAAACGTGTTTGATTTTTTCCACGAGTCAAATTAACTCTTCAAGTTAAAAATGGAAACATTTAAACTCGTTGTAGTAACGTAGTGGCCCGTGCGTTTACCTTAGTGACTCGTAAATCTACCGTGGGAACGTTTCATAATTTGTTCGTTCGCTCCAGTAAAGACTGACCCAAAGATAGACACAAAATGCTGGAGTAACTCAGTGGATCAGGCAGCATCTCTGGAGAGAAGGACGGAGCCGAGACCCTTCCTCAGACTTACCCGAAACGCCACCCATTCCTTCTCTCCAGAGATGCGGCCTGTCCCACTCCAGCATTTTGTGTCTATCTTCGGCCTTTCTGCGATGATCTGCAACTTGTCCTTTATTAATGAGGCATCTGCCCCGTGGCTTCGTATTCGTCTCAATGAACGGCTGTAGGATTACACAAAAAGCTGGAGAAACTCAGCGGGTGCAGCAGCATCTAAGGAGCGCAGGAGATAGGTGCGTTTCGGGTCGAGACCCTTCTTCAGACCTGCTGACCTTCTTCATGCTGCTGCACCTGCTGAGTTTCTCCAGCTTTTTGCGTAACCCTCGATTCTCCAGCATCTGCAGTTCCTTCTTTAACACGAACGGCTTTAGGACGCGGTTAAAGACCTGCCGGAGGGGCAAGTCTGGGCAGTGAGTGGGTTGTATTCACGTGTGATGCTCCATCCACCCCCCGGGGCCGAGAGTGTGGGATTGTGAAGGAACAGCAGATGCTGGTTTGCACCGAAGATAGACACACACAAGAAGGGTCTCGACCCGAAACGTCGCCTATCTCCTTCGCTCCTTAGATGCTGCTGCACCCGCTGAGTTTCTCCAGCTTTTTGTGTAACCCATAGACACACACAATGCTGGAGTAACTCCGAGGGACTGGCAGCATCTCTGGAGAGATGGGATGGGTGAGATTTCGTGTCGAGACCCTACTTCAGACTTCTCCAGAGATCCCGCTGAGTTTACTCCAGTAGTTGGTGTCTATCCCGGTGGCAGGGAGCCGGGCTTGGCCGACCCGCTGCCTCTACTTGCCGGTCAGTCGGGTGATCATCGCCCTCCGCCCGGAATGCAGCGGAGTTTTGCACCCAGTGAGTTGTCCAGCGCTCACGGTGGACGAGGGAGGACAGCAACAGTCCAGGTAAATGTATAGGAGCACATAAATGAGTCTAGCATTTCTTGTTTTTATGTTTTAATTTACAAGCCGCTTCACGCGAGGCAAGTTTTATTTTCAGTACGAAGAAGGGTCTCGACCCGAAACGTCACCCATTCAACGATAGACACACACAAGCTGGAGTAACTCAGCGGGACAGGCCGCACCTCCAGAGGGAAGGGATGGGTGATGTTTAGATCCGAATGCTGGAGTAATTCAGCGGGTCGAGATCCTTCTTCAGAAGACGAGCCCCCCCCCCCCCCCACACCCCCAACCACCTTCCACCTCAACTTACGCCTGGGCACCAAAGCAGCTCAAGAGGCGAACCCTGAGCTCCGTCTCCCAACAATCTGAACAGCGGCTGCGGCCGGCCGGCACCCGGCATGGACTTCTCACCCCTCACACACTTTTACTCTCACCTAGTCCCATCTCACCTGCACTCAGACCGGAGTGTGGCAAGTGGGTTACTGACCCCGATCCCCTCCTTCACAACGCCAGACTGCCCAAACACTGTGAACGGAGCTCTCCCCCCACCCCGGGAACTACAATATTTAAAAACATAAAGCACAAAGAAATGCACTTACCACATTATTGGTACATTAAGTCCATTCTCCATTTGTTTGCTAAGATACTATTGAAATAATGGCAATCCATATTTGAACATCCCGCCAAGAAACTCGCGCTGCGCATGCGCAGAAAGATGATGCGCATGCGCAGTGCTGCAAAGGCAGAATTTCTGCTGCCTTCAGCTTCCATTGAATCTGACGGCTTCAGGCAGCGCTGACGGCACGGGGGCTGCACAGAGCTTCCCGTGTTACAAGCGCTGCGGGTGAAAGGCACGGAGAATTATGCCTACCTAAGAGATCGATCTCTTAGACAGGCATCATTCTCCCATGCCTTTACTATTTATATTTAAAAATTGCCATTTCATAATTTTAGTCAGGGTAGGCAGTGCCTACCTTGCCTACCCTGACGGCACGTGCCTGCTACAGGTGCTGTCTGTACGGAGCTTGTACGTTCTCTCCGTGACAGTGTGGGAGTCCTCCGGGTGCTCTGGTTTCTTCCCACAGAGGTACAGGTTTGTAGGTTAATTGGCCTTCTGTAATTTGCCCCTCGTGTGTAGGGAGTGGATGAGAACGTGGAGTGACATTGTGCATGTGTGAACGGGCGATGGATGGTCGGCGTGGACTCGGTGGGCCGGAGGGCCTGTTTCCATGCTGTATCTCTGAACTAAAGAAAAGTAAACATTACCAAAGTTGGGTAAATCTACTCAACGCTTGGTTGTCAGGGTTCCAGTGAATGGCCATCACAGCTGTGTTTCACTTTGGCGTGAAATCGATCCTCAGACTCTGAAGATGAAACAAAAAGCTTTAGCTGGGGTTGACTGCAGACAGGGTGAGGGCGGATTCCAGACACTGATGGTAACTCCAGCCGGGAACAACAGCGAGGTGAAGCTGCATCCTCCACTCTGCAACCGTGCTCTCTGCCAGCTTCCATCCGTGGCTGTATCCTCAGCCACTGGTCCCTCTCCCCGGGGAACACACACATACATGTATACACACATATATATATATATATATATATATATATACACGTGTGTGTGTGTGTATATATATATATACCAGGCACGTGCCGTCAGGGTAGGCAACGTAGGCACTGCCTACCCTGACTGAAATTATAACGTAGTAATAACTAAATATAAATAGTAAAATAGTAAATCGATCGCTTAGGTAGGCATAATTCTCCGTGCCTTTCATCCGCAGCGCTTGTAACACGGGAAGGTCTGTGCAGCCCACGTGCCGTCAGCGCTGCCTGAAGCCGTCAGTTTCAAGCGGGGCTGAAGGCAGCTGAAATTCTGCCTTTGCGGGGTTTTTCAAATATGGTTTTCAGTTTCATGTCGGGGTTTTCAAATATGGTTTGTCAATATTTTAAGTGTATCTTAGGTAACAAAGAGAGAAGAATGGAGTTTGTGTAGCAATAATGTGGTAAGTACATTTTGTGTTTATGTTTTTAAATACTGTATTTCCCGGAGTGTGGGGGTGGGGGAGAGCTCCTTTCACAGCGTTTGGGGAGTCTGGCCCGGGGTAAAGTTGCGGGAAGGGCACGAATGTTATGACTGAGGGGATTGGGATAATGCCACTTGCGACGCCCCTTGCATGGAGGCGTGCAATGACAAGGCATTGAGGCCGGGGCGGGGGGGGGGGGGTGGGGGGAAGTGAGAGAAGTAACTCGTGTGGCTGAGCGGCCGCCGGGCTGGACAGCGGAACCAGCCGCCATCTTAGCACCTGTGGGAATTTAAGGATTTGCAGGAAGCCGATGACATGAGCGAAGTCGGCGAACGGCAGGTGACAGGTGTTCCGACGGAGAGCACTGCCAAAGGTGAGCGGGCCGGCACAAGGCGCTGAAGTGGTGGCCAGTTCTGCTGTTGGGTCCCGGTGGCCGCTCGGAGCTCCCCGAGCTGCTCCTATCCCCAGCTACAGTGCGTGGCTTCGTGCCCAGAGAGCTGCGATAGTTGTGAGTGAGTGAGTTACTGGCAGTATCCCCGACACCCTCCTTCTCAACTCTCGTGCCCTCCCCACAACTTTACCCCTGACTCTCCACACACTGTGAAAGGAACTGTTCCCCCAATTGGTCTAGGACTAGGAAGCCTAGGAAGGGCAAATTGAAATGTCACTGCTTTTTATTTATTTATTAATTTATTTATTTAATGGAGAGACCAATCTGCGCATGCGCGGTTTAATTTTTAAAAGCGGACTGAGTGCCTACCCTGAGTAATTACTCACGGCACGTGCCTGATATATACTCATATATATACTCACATATACATATACACACACACACACACACATATATATACATATATATACACATACACATGTACACACACAGATACACACACATTCACAAATACACACACACATATACACACATACATATATACACACACACGGATATATATACACACATACAGCACACATGACTACACACACATAACTATATATACACACACATATCCACACAACACACATAACTATGTACACACACATAACTATACACACACACACACATAACTATATACACACACTATAACACACCTCTCTCTCTCTCATATTCCATCTGCTTGCATTTGTCATTCGATCGGTTGAAGTGGAAAGGCTGAGCGCCCTCTCAGAGCCACAGCTCCCTGTCCTGAATCCGCTGTTTTAATTTAAAGATTTCGTGGAAACCTGTGCCAACTTTTCCACACAGAGGGTGGCGGGTGTATGGAACTAACTGCCGGGGGAGATCGTTGAAGCGGGTACTATAACTACATGTAAACTATATTTGGACAGAGGACACACAAAATGCTGGAGCGAAGGAGATAGGCAATGCTTCGGGCTGAAACATTGCCTATTTCCTTAGCTCCATAGATGCTGCTGCACCCGCTGAGTTTCTCCAGCATTTTGTGTACCCTCGATTTTCCAGCATCTGCAGTTCCTTCTTTAACACATATATTTGGACAGACACATGGATTGGAAATGTTTAGCAGGATATGGGGCAAACACAGGCAAACGGAACCAGTGGATGCAAGACAGGATGAGAGGAATTGGTTGATGGATTAGCAGAAGCTTACACTGACGCAGAGCGTGGACAAACGACAACTGTTGCACATTTCTGTTTGGGTATATTTTACATCCGAGTCACGTGATTGACTTCGTGAAGACCCCGCCAGCACGCATGCGCGACATATGGTTGCTCGCATTTCCAGTCGACAGCTGGGGGAGGGAGTGCGCTTCCCCAACGGCACCTTCAAAAGAAGCTCTAAGGTAAGTTTTACTAACCTTGAGCTGGTTGTCCCTGTAAGCTTAGATTCAGATTCAGATTCAGAAAACTTTATTGTCTGTCGTAACAGAAAATCTTCTTTGACGTGGCTCAACATACAACAAGACAATATACAACAGTCATCATACAACACAGCCTTCTGCGGGCACACTCAGTGTGTATAGGTCTTAAAAACAAATATAAAGATTAGAAACTGTAAAAATAGACAAGATAAAAGTTGAAAGTTGTGGATACGTGTAAAGTGACAGTGCGTCAGGGTTAATTTGTCCATTGATCATGTATTATTTAAACTATTTATGGCAATGGGTATGAATGAGTTTTTGTGGATGTTTTTCTTGGATAGGGGGACTTTATGTCGGCGGCCTGATGGCAGAAGTTGGAAGGACTTGTGCAGGGGGTGGGTGGGATCCTGTGTAATGAGGTTGGCTTTCCTTTTAACTGCCTGGGTGTGAAGTACTGACAATTGAATTTGAGTTTTGCCAGTTATTTGGCTTGCTTGATTGATGATCCGGGAAAGCTTTGATTTGTCTTTGACAGAGGTAAGGGTGAACCAGGATGTGATGTTAAAGGTGAGTACAGATTCTATAAGTGATTTATATACAGCTGTTAAAATGTCCTGTCTGACATCAAAGCTCCTGAGTTTCCTCAGCAGGAACAGGCGTTGCTGTGCCTTCTTGTACACCGAGTCTGTGTGCTGGGAGAAGGACAGGCGGGTGTCAATCTCTGTGCCCAGGTATCTAAAGGCCTCTACCTGCTCGACTGTCTGCCCATTCAGCCTCAGAGGTTCAAAGAGAGGTTGAGGGGAAGATGTTCGCCTTCCCCCACAACACAGCTCCTTGGTCTTGGAGATGTTAAGCTCCAGAGAGCTCTCTTTGATCCACAGCATCAAGATGTTGACCTGCTGATAGTAGGCAGCCAGAGAAGTGTGATCCTTGATGTGGGCCACCAGGGCCATATCGTCTGCATACTTAAAAAGGGGAATGTCACTGTTATTGTTTGTTACATTGTTCATGTAGATGGAAAATAAGATCGGTGATAAAACACAACCCTGGGGGACACCAGTGTTTAAAATCATGTTCTTGGATTTAAAACCATTTACCACCACATGCTGTGGCCGGTCCTGCAGGAAGTCTTTTATCCACAGGATAAGTGATGGGTTGACTTGTAGATCCAGAAGGCGGTTGCAGAGGGTGACTGTGTTGACTGTGTTAAAAGCGGAAGAAAAATCCATAAATAAAATCCATGTGTGGGGGTGTGGGGAGTCCAGCTGTCTGCTAACTGTGTCCAGGAGAGTCAAACAGGCATCCTCCACACCACGCCTTGCCTTATAGGCGAACTGGAGTGGGTCAAGCCTGTCCACCACCATAGCAGTGAGGTGGTCACTTACCACCCTCTCCATACACTTGGAAAGAATGGATGTGAGTGCTACCGGTCTGAAGTCCTTCGTCTCCCTGGCGTTAGATTTCTTCGGCAACGGTATAAGTGTAGACTCCTTCCACATCCGTGGGACACAGCTGGAGTCAAGGAGATGTTGGAATAGCTGAGTGATGACATCACCCAGCTGAACTGAGCATTCCCTCAGCACCTTGCCCCTGAGCCTGTCTGGGCCAGAAGCTTTGTGAGGGTTGATGCGGCCCAGTATAGATGTAACCTTCCTTTTATCCACTGTGATTGATGGACTGCTGGTGAGGGTCCAGTCATTCTGGGGGTGTGGTCTATCAAACCTGCTGTAATAGATGTTGAGTTGCTCAGCAAATGTGGCGGGGTCAGAGCATTGGATCAGGGCCGGTTTCTGGGCTCTGCCCATCATGGTGCTAAGTCCCTGCCATGGCTCCCTTGCATTGCCAGTGGTGAATTTTTCCTCCACTTTGTTTTTGTAGTGGCGTTTGGCCTGCCTGGTCTTCCTTCTCAACTCACTATTATACTGTTTTACTCTGTGTTTGTCTCCCTGTTGGAATGCCACTTTTTTGTTTTTAAGACACTGCTTCAGGTCCTTGGTAACCCAAGGCTTGTTATTGTGGTACAGCTTGACCTGTTTTGTTGGTATAACAGCGTCCACACAGAATGACAAATAGGAGGAGATAGAGTCTGTCAGCAGATTTAGGTCTCCCTCACAGCTTTGGAACAATATTTCCCAGTCAGTGATCTCCATGCAGCCCCTTAATGCATCGACAGAGTCATCGTTCCAGACTTGAATAGTTTTTGTTTGTATATCTTCTGTTTTTAATTTTTGTCTGTATTTTGGAAGCAGCAGAATGACATTGTGGTCGGAGCGTCCCAGTGGTGGGCGGGACTTTGAAACATAGGCTCCCGGTATGTTACCGAAACACATATCCAGCATTCTGTCAAGTCTGGTAGGTGTGGTAACATACTGCTCCAAGTTTGGAAGCAATGTGGTGACATCGCATCTGTTAAAATCCCCAAGCAGGAAGACAGGCTGATCGCTGCTCTGATTGACAGCTCTGTTGAAACAGTCAGCAATGCGCTCCGCAGCAAATGCGTTATCAGGTCCAGGGACATACGCTAGGATAACTGTGATCTGTGTGAATTCACGGGGAAGGTAGTGAGGCCTGAACGACACCGTCATGGTTTTGTGGTGTTTGCTGCATTCAGTCTCTCTGATAGTGAAGTTGACAGCCCACTTTGTGTTGACAGCTATGCAGAGCCCGCCCCCAATCGACTTCCGCGTCATCCTAGTGCCTCTATCAAAACGGATGATCTTAAATTCATCAATATCGACATTGGTTATTTCTTCTGACAACCATGTCTCCGTGAAACAAAAGAGACTTGTTTGACGGTAGTCTAAGTCAAATTTAATGAGTGCGGAAAGTTCAGTTATTTTGTTGCGTAGTGACCGCACATTGGAGAGAGTTATTGCAGGTAGTGGCAGCCTCCTACCTCGTCTCCTCATTCTGTTCCGTATTCCTCCTCTGGCTCCCCTTTTCCTATGAATGTGCTTGATGCAATGATTCCTCTGTAGCTGAGGAATCCCATTCAGGGTAGAAGGTGTCGCTTGTAGGCCGGAAGCAGGCCGCAGATCCTGCAAAGTGTCCCGTGAGTAGGTGAGCCTCCCTCCATGGCGTGTCATGGGATTTGCCGGTGTAATACATATCGCAAATACTGGCTGCAAAAAGGTGGTCAGAACACACAAACTCGCTAAATACTTGACAGTGGTAATCATACTTGCTATCGTTAAATACCGGACTTAATGACTCTTAGAAAAACACTAAACAACTCATAAAACATGGAAACATACGGGAGCAGCGCGCCACGAGTCGTTCACAGAGTAGCGCCCCACAATCCCCACTCATACTTCTAAACTTCAGTGAATACAAGCCCAGTCTTTTCAATCTTTCCTCATATGACAGTTGCACCATCCCAGGGATCAATCACGTGAACCTACGCTGCACTGCCTCAATCACAAGGATGTCCTTCCTCAAATTAGGAGACCAAAACTGTACACAATACTCCAGATGTGGTCTCACCAGAGCCCTATACAACTACAGAAGAACCTCTTTACTCCTATACTGAAACTATCTTGTTATGAAGGCCAACATTCCATTAGCTTTCTTCACTGCCTGCTGTACCTGCACGCCAACTTTCAGTGACCGGTGTACAAGGACGCCCAGGTCTCGCTGCACCTCCCCCTTACCCAACCTAACCCCATTGAGATAATAATCTGCCCCCTTGTTTTTGCCACCAAAGTGGATACCTCACATTTATCTATATTATACTGCATCTGCCACACATCTGCCCAGTCACTCAACCTGTCCAGGTCACCTTGCAACCTCCTAACATCCTCTTCACAGTTCACACTGCCACCCTGCTTTGTGTCATCCGCAAACTTGCTAGTGTTGCTCCTAATTCCCTCTTCCAAATCATTAATATATATGGTAAACAGTTGCGGCCCCAACACCGAGCCTTACGGCACTCCACTCGCGACTGCCTGTCACGTGGCAGGGTTGGTGCGTCGGGCCGGTGTGTCACGTGACAGGGTTGGTGCATGGGGCCGTGTGTGTCACGTGACAGGGTTGGTGCGCGGGGCCGTGTGTGTCACGTGACAGTGTTGGTGCGCGGGCCGGTGTGTCACGTGACAGGGTTGGCGCTCGGGGCCGGGTGTGTCACGTGACGGGGTTGGCGCGCGGGGCCGGGTGTGTCACGTGACAGGGTTGGCGCGTGGGGCCGGGTGTGTGTCACGTGACAGGGTTGGTGCGTGGGGCCGTGTGTGTCACGTGACAGGGTTGGCGCGTGGGGCCGGGTGTGTCACGTGACAGGGTTGGCGCGCGGGGCCGGGTGTGTCACGTGACAGGGTTGGTGCCGGTGTGTCACGTGACAGGGTTGGTGCCGGTGTGTGACGTGACAGGCTTGGTACGTGGGGCCGGGTGTGTCACGTGACAGGGTTGGCGCGTGGGGCCGGTGTGTCACGTGACAGGGTTGGTGCTCGGGGCCGGGTGTGTCACGTGACAGTGTTGGTGCGTGGGGCCGGGTGTGTCACGTGACAGGGTTGGCGCGTGGGGCCGGTGTGTCACGTGACAGGGTTGGCGCGTGGGGCCGGGTGTGTCACGTGACAGGGTTGGTGCGCGGGGCCGGTTGTGTGTCACGTGACAGGGTCGGTGCGCGGGGCGGTTGTGTGTCACGTGACAGGCTTGGTGCGTGGGGCCGGGTGTATCACGTGACAGGGTTGGCGCGTGGGGCCGGTTGTGTGTCACGTGACAGGGTTGGCGCGTGGGGCCGGGGGTGTCACGTGACAGGGTTGGTGCGCGGGGCCGCGTGTGTCACGTGACAGGGTTGGTGCGCGGGGCCGGGTGTGTCACGTGACAGGGTTGGTGCGCGGGGCCGGGTGTTGACGGTTTCCATGGAGCAGCCTCAGTGCACGAGTCCCGGGCCGTCGGAGACGTTGCGCCGCTGCCGTGAGAGAGAGTCTCTGCGCCCAATTAGCTCTGGTGACCGGCATGGACCAGGCTGCGGCTCGGTACATCCTGGAGGACAACCAGTGGCTGCTGGAAGTAGGTACCAAGCACTGGGTAGAAGCGGTGGAAGATAGTGACCTTCAAATGGGAGTGGTTGGTGAAAGCAGCCTTCCGCGGCCCATGTTAATGTATGTGTGTAATCATAGACCGATATATATATATACACATATGTGTGTGAGTGTCTGTGTGCCTGCGTGAGTTGTGTGTGAGTCTGTGTGTGCGTGTGTCTCTGTGTGTACGTGTGTGAGCGTGAGTGTGTGTGGGGCTGAGGCGTGTTGCCAGCCAACAGTGGGTGGTCGCGCTGCAACTGTCGCGTGGACCGCGCGTGATCTGCGCCGAGCGGTCACGTGGTCAGGGGGCGGCGGTTGGGCGGTTGGAATTCAAACGGTTGGCGGTTGGACCCGGGGACGGACGGACAGACAGAGTGAAGTGATCGTGAGGTCTGATGCCGCGTGTGGTGGAGAGTGAAGCACGGTTCCTGCAGCAAACTGTAGGATCTTCGGTGTAAAGAGACCGGTCTGATGCCGTGTGTGATAGAGTACAATCTCTCTATATCTGTCTCTCTATCTATCTCTGTCTCTCTCTCATTCCTCTCTCTCATTTCTCACTCTCTCTCACTCTGTCCCACTCTCTCTCTCTTATTTCTCTCTCATTTCTCTGCTACTCTCTCTTTTCTCTCTCTCTCTCCCATGGTCTCTCACCCCCCTACCCTCTCTCTCATTAAATATATATATATGTGTGTGTGTGCGCGTATGTGTATATACAAATAAATATATAACAGTATGTATCAGGATGTCTCTGTGTGTACAATATAGTCTATCTACACCAATGTAAAGGTTAATAAAAAGCAATGCAGAATAAAAAGGCTCTTACTTGGTGTCTTTCTTTGTGCTACTCAAAACAGAGCCTTACCTCATCAGCAACCTTTACATTGGTGTAGATAGACTATATTGTACACACAGAGACATCCTGATATATACTGTTATATATATAATATATATATATATATATAACATTACAAAGACATCACATCTCCCTCTTCACTTTACAGACATCACAGTCACTGGCATTGACATTATATATATATTACACATCGTACCAAGACATCACAGCCAGTATATGTATCTATATTGCACACACACAGACATGCTGATATATATATGTATGTATTCTGCACACACACACACACACACTCACACGCATATATATATAATATACACACATACATATATATAGAATATACACACATACTGATATCTATACGGATATTTATCCTGATATATATATATATATATATATACTAACTCAAGGCTGGAGGTTGCTGGGGCAGCTGTGATGTGTGAATGCGTGTGTGTGTGTCAGACACTGACATTCACTGTCTTCATTCTGTGGATGATATCTTCCTTGCTGGAGTTCCTGACTGGGCCCTGCCGCTGGTCCTCACCATTTGTCTTCTCAATGCCGCCCACGTTGCTGTGTTTTATTGGAACGTGAAACAAAACAGACGCATCAAACAACAGCGTAAGATGCAGGTCAGGAAATCCGGGCGGGTTTCTGCCAGATTCCCACTGTAACTTCAGTGGGAAACCAGAGCACTCTCCGCGGGGCTTCCACCTTCCAGCGGCTCCTGGGGTAACATTGTGCATGTGTGAACGGGCGATCGATGGTCAGCATCGACTCGGTGGGGCAGAGGGCATGCTGTATCTCTGAACTAAAGAAAATTAAACATTACCAAAGTTGGGTAAATCTTCTCAACGCTCGGTTGTCAGTGTTCCAGTGAATGGCCATCACAGCTGTGTTTCACTTTGGTGTGAAATCGATCCTCAGACTCTGAAGATGAAACAAAAAGCTTTAACTGGGGTTGACTGCAGGCAGGGCGAGGGCAGATTCCAGACACTGATGGTAACTCCAGCCGGGAACAACAGCGAGGTGAAGCTGCATCCTCCACTCTGCAACCGTGCTCTCTGCCAGCTTCCATCCGTGGCTGTATCCTCAGCCACCGGTCCCCCTCCCCGGGGAACACACACACACACACACACACACACACACACACACACACACACACACACACCACGTAATATTTAAACCTCTCATCACACTGATGATCATTTCTTTTCTGGGTTACCCAGCTCTCAATATCCTGCATGAATCTTCAGTTAACAGATTCAAATTGACTTCAAGGAAAGATAATCCAACTGTCCATGCAAACCTTTCTGCCATTTGTACTCGGCTACAGTCACACAGACAGTCATGTGTAGGGAGTCTGTGTCTTGGTGGGGGAGTGTTGGCCAGGACACTGGGAGAACTCCTTGCTCATTAAATAATGTTCTGAGCTGTTCCATTCCACCACAAGTGCTGGACTTCAGAGTATCTTGAACCAGACCCCACCTGCAACGGTACAACACCGGGTCAGCCCTCCACTGAAGTGTCAGCTCATATTATGAGCTCTGCTACTGAAGTGACTCTCAAGTGGAGGGGAAGTCAGGCTTTTATTGAGTTTACAAAGTCATGAATGATTTGAAGTGAATCCAGAAAAGTTTCTTGTACAGTGTTGTGGCTGCATTTGAATCACAATTGCATTTAAACGCGAATCTGTGTTTGAACAATTTCCACTCTGAAATGGCGTTACTGGCAATGCCAGCATTTAATGCCCATCTCCAATTGCCTCTGAACCAAGTTGGCGGGGCGGGGGGGGGGGGGGGGTGGCATTTCAGATTCTGGATCAAAGTGTACAACTTTGCTGCGTATCTGGGAGTTACATGGAGTCACAGACTTGGGAAGGGCAGCAGCTTTGTTTCTTCAAAGGACATTTTTCAACTTGTTGGATTCCTTGGTGTGCGGGAGAGTGTTCTGTGTACCCCTGAAGGCAGAGTGTTCTGTGTACCCCTGACCTGTGTAATTAGTGGGAAAGGAAAGTACACGAGAATATGTGGCTATTGAACTGCAGAGGCTAGTTTATACCGAAGGCGGACACAAAATGCTGGAACAGCTCACTGGGTCAGGCAGAGGAATAGGTGATGTTTCCGGTTGAAAATATATGCAGCAGCTTTCATTATGCATTGAATCTTTCATATGAGCAATGTATCCAGACCAATGATATTTGGAAGAGTTCTAAACTATAACAAAAGAATCACATTTGCTTTTCTTTTCAGGTCGGTCCTGCACCTCAGGACCGACCTGAGGTGCAGGACGGGGCTAACCGAGGGAGGACGGAGCTTATTTGGGAAGAGTTTCCCCGTGGAAACGCATCGCTTAAACTGAAGAGGGTCAAAGTATCAGATGCTGGAATGTACACGTGTTCCATCAGCACCCCCACGTCCAGTCACCAGGCGGCATTGCGGCTGCAGGTTGAAGGTGAGCCCTTCTGGAGGAATAGAGTTCACACCAGGGTTTACACCGGGAATGTCAGTAAACAGCTCCACAGGCTGGGAGTTTACTGGGAAGTTCAAGTTTCTCCCTTGCTTTGAATTGTGGGATAAATATAGGTCCCTTGCAGTCAGAAACAGGTGAATTGATCATGGGGAACAAGGACATGGCAGACCAATTCAATAACCACTTTGATTCTGTCTTCACTAAGGAAGACATAAATAATGTTGGAAATAGCAGGGGACCGGGGGTTAAATGAGATGAAGGAACTGAGTGAAATCCAGGTTAGCCGGGAACTGGTGTTAGGTAAATTGAATGGATTAAAGGCCGATAAATCCCCAGGGCCAGATAGGCTGCATCCCAGAGTACTTAAGGAAGTAGCCCCAGAAATAGTGGATGCATTAGTGATAATTTTTCAAAACTCTTTAGATTCTGGAGTAGTTACTGAGGATTGGAGGGTAGCTAATGTAATCCCACTTTTTTTTAAAGGGAGGGAAAGAGAAAAGGGGGAATTACAGACCAGTTAGTCTAACATCGGTTGTGGGGAAAATGCTAGAGTCAGTTATTAAAGATGGAATAGCAGCACATTTGGAAAGTGGTGAAATCGTTGGACAAAGTCAACATGGATTTATGAAAGGTAAATCATGTCTGACGAATCTTATAGATTTTTTTGAGGATGTAACTAGTAGAGTGGATCAGGGAGAACCTGTGGATGTGTTATATCTGGACTTTCAGAAGGCTTTCGACAAGGTCCCACATAAGAGATTAGTATACAAACTTAAAGCACACGGTATTGGGGATTCAGTATGTGGCTAGAGAACTGGCTGGCAGACAGGAAGCAAAGAGTAGGAGTAAACGGGTTATTTTCAGAATGGCAGGCAGTGACTAGTTGGGTACCGCATGGCTCAGTGTTGGGACCCCAGCTATTTACAATATATATTAATGATCTGGATGAGGGAATTGAATTCAACATCACCAAGTTTGCAGATGACACGAAGCTGGGGGGCAGTGTTAGCTGTGAGGAGGATGCTAGGAGGCTGCAAGGTGACTTGGACAGGTTGGCCGAGTGGGCAAATGCATGGCAGATGCAGTTTAATGTGGATAAATGGGAGGTTATCCACTTTGGTGGCAAAAACAGAAGGGTAGACTATTATCTGAATGGTGATCGATTAGGAAAAGGGGAGATGAAACGAGACCTGGGTGTCATGGTACACCAGTCATTGAAAGTAGGCATGCAGGTGCAGCAGGCTGTGAAGAAAGCGAATTGTATGTTGGCATTCATAGCAAAAGGATTTGAGTACAAGTGAAGGGTAGTTCTACTGCAGTTGTACAGGATCTTGGTGAGGCCACACCTGGAGTATTGCGTACAGTTTTGGTCTCCTGATCTGAGGAAATACATTCTTGCCATAGAGGTGTACAGAGAATGTTCACCAGACTGATTCCTGGGATGGCAGGACTTCCATATGAAGATAGACTGGATAGACTCGTCTTGTCCTCGCTGGGATTTAGAAGATTGACGGGGAATCTTATAGAGAATTACAAAATTCTTAAGGGGTTGGACAGGCTAGATGCAGGAAGATTGTGCCCGATCTTGGGAAACTCCAGAACAAGGGGTCACAGTTTAAGGATAAGAGGGAAGTCTTTTAGGACCGAGATGAGAAAATCATTTTTCACACAGAGAGTGGTGAATCTGTGGAATTCTCTGCCACAGAATGTAGTTGAGGCCAGTTCGTTGGCTATATTTAAGAGGGAGTTAGATATGGCCCTTGTTTCGAAAGGGATCAGGGGGTATCAGAAGGCAGGTACAGGATACTGAGTTGGATGATCAGCCATGAGCATATTGAATGGCGGTGCAGGCTCGAAGGGCCGAATGGCCTGCTCCTGCACCTATTTTCTATGTTTCTATGAACTGGCCGCCATTGCTGTCCGGTCGCCGCCTCGCCGCGACCGCTGAAAACCAATGCAGAATCACTCCCTGACCCTAGATCTGGAGTAACTCCCTGGAGTAACTCTTGCTTCTGGTTTCCTGGTCCTCCATAATTATTCCAAATGGAGTTTAAACTGGAGGTGGTGGGGGGCTGAAGAATAACAGCCTATTGCATTTTATCTGTTTATTTATTGAGTACATATATGGTCTATGGTATATAAACACACTGAACGTTTATCTCCTGTTCTGTATTATGTTTACATATTCTGTTGTGCTGCAACAAGCAAGAATTTCATTGTCCTCTCGGGGACTCCATGCTTTAATTGTGCGGGGGAATTCCATGGAGCAGCCAGCAACTCTGGATAGAAGAAATTGTGTGACGTTTCGTGTTGAGACCCTTCTTTGGACTCCCTCTGGGTTTAGTGTTTTTAGTTTAATTTAATGATACATCATGGAAACAAGCCCTTCGGCCCACCGAGTCCACGCTGACCACCGATCACCCATACACTAATTCTATCCCACACATTAAGTCGAGAGTCATGAGTGTTTTATTCTCTCACGTCCCAGTTAGAACAACAAAATCCTTACTTGCAGCAGCACAACAGAATATGTAAACATAGTACTCTGTGAACAATGTTATAAATGAGAAAACAAAACTCTGTATATTTATATATGAATATATAAATATGTGCGTGCGTGTGTGTGTGTGTGTGTGTGTGTAATACACACACACACACACACACACACACACACACACACACACACACACACGCACACACACACAGAATTTCCCTCCTGAGATTAATAAAGTTCTCTCGTATAGTATCGTGTGTGTAGGAAGGAACTGCAGATGCTGGACATAGACACAAAACTGAAGATAGACACAAAAAGCTGGAGTAACTCAATGGGTCAGACAGAATCTCTGGACAAAAGGAAAATATTACTTATTGGGTTGGGTCTGAAAGATTCCTGCACAACTTTGGAATGTGGAAGGAAACAAGAGCACCCGGAGAACACCCATGCGATCAAAGGGAAAAGGAGCAAACTCCATACAGACAGCACCCATATTCAGGATCAATTCCGGGTCTCCGGCACTTTTAGGCAGCAACTTTATGGCCAATATACTGCCCCATAGTCTTGAACTTAATTAAAACATACAGTAGCTGTAATGGGGCACATAGCATCACTTGGAGATATAAGACTGAAAATTGATATTTTAATTGTTTTAGTAACCAAAGTTATCAACGTATAATTTTTTGTGTGTTGGAAAACAAAATATAGTGGCACAGCTGGTAGACTTGCTGCCTCACACGCCAGAGATCTGTGTTTGATCCAGTCCTCGGGCACTGTCTGTGTTGAATTTGCACATTCTCCCTGCAAGCGTGTGGGTTTCCTCCCACATCCCAAAGATGCACTGGCTTTGTAGGTTAACTTGTCTGTGTGAAATTGCCCCTAATGTGTAGGGAGTTGGTGAGGAAAGTGGGAATATAGAACTTGTGCGAATGGGTAGAAAAAAATGCAGGAGAAACTCAGCAGGTGAGGCAGCACGAAATTTTGTTCAGACCTTTCGGTCCGAACGACAATAAAGGTAGCATTTCATTTTATTTCAGCATCTATGGAGCGAAGAAAATAGGCGACGTTTTGGGTCGAGACCCTTCTTCAGACTGATGCGAGGGTGGGGGGGACGGGAAGAAGAAAGGAAGAGGCGGAAACAGTGGGCTGTGGGAGAGCTGGGAAGGGGAGGTTGTAGATGATAGTGCATGTCCCTTTAATTATAGATTGTGTAGCTTCCCTGACCACTCCCCGTTTAACCAGTATATTAATGTCTCTCCATCCACTGGTACCTCCTCTAGTAGTTTGAACGTACAGACCATGTACAGCTAGGGCACTAGTGCATATGTAATCAATAAAGTCTTAATAAAGAAACACTGTGTGAGTAACATCATTTACAGAGGTGAAAGCAGGGATTACCTGAAATTGAAGAAGTCAATGTTCATACCGCTGGGGTGTAAACTGCCCAAGTGAAATATCAGGTGCTGCTCCTCAATTTACGCTGGGCCTCACTCTGGCCATGGAAGAGGCCCAGGACAGAAAAGTCGGATTCTGAATGGGAGGGGTAGTTGTAGTGCTGAGCCACCGGGAGATCAGGTTGGTTATTGCGAACTGAGTGGAGGTGTTGTGTGAAGCGATCGCCAAGCCTACGCTTCGTCTCACTGAGGTTGATCATCCACTGAATAATCCAACCACAATTTTGTTTGGAAATGGAAAGAAATAATAGAAATTGCATTAATTGCAAAGTGTAAAAAGAGTTGAGATACTGTATTATAATTTTGCTGCATGCCATTGTGGTATATATCATGTCTTGATTGCTGAATATGTTTAGTTTGTGACTTTATTTGAAGCAGAAATAATATGTGAATGCTTCATTGAGCATAATTCCGACTAGTAACTACGCACTTTGTCCGAGCGCATTATTGCATGCGGCATGCAAGCCGTCTGAAATGACCACCTAAACTGTCATTTGGCAACTTAAAAAGCTGCCAAGGTTGCACAACTGACAACAGGGAAAAAAAGTGAGAGCCCTGCAAGGTGTATAATATTTTTGACACTGTCAAAGGCCTTTCTTACATATGCTGTCACAATGCACTGTAGTCTCTAAACAACGCTTCAGTAATTTTCCTTGCCCTCCATTTCAGAATAATATTGTTTTAAGCCGATAACTCGACACTAGCACTGGCAATAAATAAATAAATAAAGCACAGCTTTCCTGCCCCTCATCTCATTGCAAATGCTCGGCTGCAAATCGGTGTCAATCTGGTGGACCATCTTCCTCTAGTCGTGGGGGTGGGGGATTGGGAGGGGCCTCACAAGTGGAACAGCCTAGAGCCTCTCTTCATCTAAATCCGGCCCTGGGCCCCGGCGTCCTCTGCTGCTCACGCACCTGGCACACGGAAAGCCCTTTCCATGTCAAGATACACATGTAGCAATTGTTTTCGCCGATTACATCCAGATTGCAGGATTTGGACTATAACCATATAACAATTACAGCACGGAAACAGGCCTTCTCTGCCCTTCCAGTCCGTGCCGACCATTTATTTTCCCCTAGTCCCATCTACCTGCACTCAGACCATACCCCTCCATTCCCTTCCCATCCATATACCTATCCACTTTACTTTTAAATGTTAAAATCGATCCTGCCTCCACCACTTCTGCAGGAAGATCATTCCACACAGCCACCACACTCTGAGTAAAGAAGTTCCTCCTGATGTTGCCCCTAAACTTTTGTCCCTTAATTCTCATGTCATGCCCTCTTGTTTGAATCTTCCCTACCCTCAATGGGAAAAGCTTATCCACGTCAACTCTGTCTATCCCTTTCATCATTTTAAAGACTTCAATCAAGTCCCCCCCTTAAATTTCTGCGCTCCAAAGAATAAAGACCTAACTTGTTCAACCTTTCTCTGTAACTTAGTTGCTTGAACCCAGGCAACAATATAGTAAATCTCCTCTGTACTTTCTCTATTTTGTTGACATCCTTCCTATAATTAGGTGACCAAAATTGTACACCATACTCCAGAATTGGTCTTACCAATGCCTTGTACAATTTTAACATCACTTCCCTACTCCTATATTCAATGCTCTGATTTATAAAGGCCAGCACACGAAAAGCTTTCTTTACCACCCTATCTACATGCGATTCCACCTTCAGGGAACTATGCACAGTTATTCCTAGATCCCTCTGTTCCACAGCATTCCTCAATTCCCTACCATTTACCATGTATGTCCTATTTTGATTTGTCATGCCAAGATGTAGCACCTCACACTTATCAGCATTAAGCTCCATCTGCCATCTTTCAGTCCACTCTTCCAAATGGCCCAAATCTCTTAGTAGACTTTGAAAATCTACTTCATTATCCACAGCACCACCTATCTTAGTATCATCTGCATACTTACTTATCCAATTTTCCACCCCATCATCTAGATCATTGATGCACATGACAAACAACAGTGGTCCCAACACAGATCCCTGAGGCACCCCACTGGTCACCGGCTTCCAACCTGACAAACAGCCATCCACCATTACTCTCTGGCATCTTCCATTCAGCCACTGTTGAATCCATCTTGCTACTCCGCCATTAACACCCAAAGATTGAACCTTCTTAACCAACCTTCCATGGGGAACCTTGTCAAAGGCCTTACTGAAATCCATATAGACAACATCCCATGCTTTACCCTCATCAATTTTCCTAGTAACCTCTTCAAAAAATTCAAGAAGGTTTGTCAAACTTGACCTTCCAGGCACAAATCCATGTTGACTGTTCTTGATCAGACCCTGTTTATCCAGATGCTTATATATATTATCTCTAAGTATCCTTTCCATTAATTTGCCCACCACTGATGCCAAACTAACAGGTCTATAATTGCTAGGTTTATTCTTTGAAGAATATAAACCTGGCCCTGACTCTGTCCCTGGATCCGCTTGGAGGAAAGCACCACGCAAGGAGTACGTGTGGTGTGTAAGTCCGATGGATGGTTTCCAAGCCGGAGATACGTTGGGGGTGGATTGAAAGACTAAGAGCAAAGTATCCAGACCAATGACATTTGGAAGAGTTCCAAACTATAACAAAATAATCACATTTGCTTTCTTTAAATCGCCAGCAGGAAAGATTCTACAAATATTCTGAAGCTTAACCATTGTATTTTCTAGAGGAGTTCTCTGTGATTGTGCCGGACTATCCGGTGGTGGCCATGGTGGGTGAAGATGCCGTGTTAGAATGTCAGAAGGTACCGGATACATCACTGGACGCTCTGGAGGTCCGATGGTTTACAACGAGCCCGAGGTCACCGGTACATTTATACACTGGCGGCCAGGACCGAGCTGAGGTGCAGGACGGGGCTTACCGAGGGAGGACGGAGCTTATTCGGGAAGAGTTTCCCCGTGGAAACGCATCGTTTAAACTGAAGATGGTCAAAGTATCAGATGCTGGAATCTACACGTGTTCCATCAGCACCCCCACGTCCAGTCACCAGGCGGCGCTGCGGCTGCAGGTTGAAGGTGAGTCCCTATGGAGGCATAGAGTTCACACCAGGGTTTACACCGGGAATGTCAGTAAGCTGCCCCCCAGACTGGGATTTTACTGGGAAGGTCAAGGGTTACTGACAATGTTGACCGCTGCCTCGGCACAGGCTGGGAGTGACACGGCCTGGAATGGAATGGCAGCGGCGAGGTTGTGTATAGGAAGGAACTGCGAATTACACCGAATGTAGACATAAAATGCAGGAGTAACTCCGCGGGACAGGCAGCATGTGTGAAGAGCAGGAATGGGTGACGTTTCGGGTCGAGACCCATCTGAAGACTGAGAAACATGGGAGAGGGAGTCTAGAGATATGGAAGGGTAAGCTGTGAAAAAGAAGACCCAAAGGGGACGCGGTTCAAGTAAAATGTAGAACAGATCATTGTTAGCTGAAGGGGAAGGTGACAACGAGGCGATGGGGTGGTAACACAGCGGTACCCGGTCACCCAACCAATGATCGTTGGAGTTCCCACCGCTGCTCTTTCTGTGGCTCTTCAAGCCCCGGCGTCATCTGCTGCTCACTGACCCAGCACACGGAAAGCCCTTTCCATGCCGAGATACATGTGTAACTATTGTGTTTACCGATTACATCCCGATTGCAGTTTGAACATCGGGCCAATAGATCTGTGGATGAGATCTGTGGATGACGCAGTCAACCTAGTCCTGCATTTCATCCTCCAGCACCTAGACTGCCAGAGGACATTTGCGAGGATTTTGTTAGTGGATTTTAGCTCTGCATTCAACACCATTGTGTCAGAGCTACAAATTCTCCAAATTGACTGTGCCTGAACCCCTCCGTCAGTGGATCACCAGCTTCCTGACAGACAGGAAGCAGCATGTGAGGCTGGAAAAGCACATTTCAGCCCCGCAGACCCTCAGCATAGGAGCACCTCAAGGCTGCGTACTATCGTCTCTCCTCGATTCTGTCTACACCAATGACTGCACCTCCACAGACTCCTCTGTCAAGCTTCTCAAGTTTGCGGACGACACAACCCTGATTGGACTGATCCAGGATGGGGAGGAATCTGCCTACAGACAGGAAGTGGCACAGCTGGTGCCCTGGTGCCTTCGTAACAACTTGGAGCTCAATGCTCTTAAGACAGTGGAATTAATTGTAGACTTTAGGAGAGCCACGCCTCCCCTCACCCCAGTCACCATCAACAACACCACAGTCACATCTGTGGAGTCCTTTAAATTCCTGGGAACCATCATCTCCAAGGGCCCTAAATGGGGGGGGCATCATCGACTCGACAGTCCAAAAAGGCCCAAAAGAGGATGTACTTCATGCGGCAGCTGTGGAAGCACAATCTGCAACAGGCAATGATGGTCCAATTCTATGATGGTCCTCACCTTCTCCACCATGTTCTGGTTTGGCTCAGCCACTAAGCCCGACATCCGGAGGCCGCAGCGAATCGTCCGATCAGCTGAGAAGGTAGTTGGCTGCAACCTTCCCTCCATTGATGAACAGTACACTGCAAGGGCCAGGAAACGAGCGGGTAAGATCATCTCTGATGCCTCTCACCCTGGCAACAAACTCATTGATTCACTTCCCTCTGGAAGGCGACTGCAGACTGCCAAAGCTGCAACAGCCAGACATAAAAACAGCTTTTTTCCATGAGTAGTAGCTCTACTCAATAACCAAAAATCTGTAGCCTCCTTTTGCTCTGGTATTTTATTTAATGCACATGTTTATGATAATGTGTTATTATTAATGTTTAATGTTTTATGTGTCATTCCTAACTGTCACTGTATGGCATGTTGTCATTTGTGGGCGGAGCACCAAGGCAAATTCCTTGTATGTGAATACTTGGACAATAAACATATTCATCCATTCATTCATTGCAGGATTTGGCTTCCGGCCCTGGATCCGCTTGGAGGAAAGCACCACGCAAGGAGTGCGTGTGGTGTGTAAGTTGAATGGATGGTTTCCCAAGCCGGAGATACGGTGGCTGGATGGGAGTGGACAAGATGTAACAGCGCGGTCTGCCACACTGAGGACTCCAGCGGGCTGATCACTGTCCACAGTCACATCGATATCACAAGTGATTCTGTGAACAGGTATTCCTGTTTCATATGAAGTAGATCAACGGGGAAAACACGAGAGGCCCATCTCCAGATATCAGGTACGTGGGAACCTGGGAAACATTTTACAAAAGCGAGTTCTGAACTAACTTTCACTGCGCAAAAGGCATTAACGTTCGAGTGGACCCACCAGCACTCTGCTGCTCTGGTCTCATTCCCAAGGCGCAGCTTTTCTTGTTTGAGCCCAGAGGGTTTCCCGGCAGAAGAACTATCGGATACCACAAATAGACACAAAGTGCTGGAATTATGCTGTGGGTCAGGGAGCATCTCTGGTGAAAAAGGATGGGTGACGTTTCAGGTCGGAAGCCTTCTTCAGTGATGCTGCTTGACCCGCTGAGATACTCCAGCATTTTGTGAATAAACCAGCATCTGCAGTTGTTTCCTACACAATTTATCTGCGGCCACACCTGTCCACTGTCTACTCTCCACCCTCGTCCATCACATCTGTGTCCAGGTCTTTGGCCACTTCTCCATTTTGCGCTGCCACTGATATCTGACTGGCCATACACCAAACACATTAACATTACCTGATACATTGACCACCTTGGAAAGTGCATGACTTCTTTTTCAAGGCACGACATCAATATAAACGCTCATAGACAATGATTTAATTCACCACTGTAATCTCCATTGGATCGACATTGAGTTTACTGCGTATAAACGAGGATTCTATGTGTCGAATTAGAGCCCCGGGTCTGCGGTGCTGTAGTAGTGGAATCTGAATCTGACTTTCTTCCCTGCGGAGATGCTGCCTGACCTGCTGAGTCACTCCAGTATTTTGTGTCTATCCGGTATAAACCAGCATCTGTAGTTCCTTCCTGTTGCTGTTACTGATCTATTTTCATTCACCAATGTAGATGAGTTATTTCCTAAAACCAACCCTTGGCTGCTGGTTTTCTGGGCGTTTGCGGCCCTCGTGGTTATGGCTGCTGCTTTCGATATAATGTTGCACAGAAAAGAAGATAAAATGATTAAAGGTGAGAGCAAGATATGGTGCCGCGTTATTGCATTCAGAAAGTTTATAAAACGTTTATATTTTGTACACAATTTAGCATCCACACAAACGTTAGATTTGATCACAGCTCCGTAGTTTGTCACATCCCGCATGGTCGGCTGTTCTGGAGCGTTAGATCACATGGGATCCAAGAAGCGATAGCTGAATGGATAGCAAATTGGCTTCATGGAAGGAAGCAGAGGGTAATGGTGGAAGATTGCTTCTGGCACTGGAGGCTTGTGACTACTGGAGTGCCTCAGGGTTCGGTGCTGGGCCCGTTACTGTTATCTACATAATTGGTTTGGATGAGAATATACGGATGAGAGGCCAGTTCATTGGCTATATTTAAGAGGGAGTTAGATGTGGCCCTTGTGGCTAAAGGGATCAGGGGGTATGGAGAGAAGGCAGGTACGGGATACCGAGTTGGATGATCAGCCATGATCATATTGAATGGCGGTGCAGGCTCGACGGGCCGAATGGCCTACCCCTCCACCTATTTCTATGTTTTTGTTTATTTTTCTATACATGGCAATGTTAGCAAGTTTGGTGAAGATACAACAGTGGGTGGTTTTGCAGATAGTGAAGATGGTTGTGAAACATTGCAGGATCTGGATCGATTGGCCAGGTGGGCTGAGGAATGTTTGATGGAATTTTATACAGCAAAAAGTGAGGTGTTGCATTTTGGGAAGTCTAACATGGGCAGGACCTACACAGTGAACGGCAGGGCTCTTCTCTCCGGAGATGTCGTAGAGCAGAAGGATCTAAGAGTACAGGTGCATGTTATAGGAAAGATGTTGTCAAGCTGGAAAGGGTACAGAGAAGATTAACGAGGATGTTGCCAAGACTAGAAGGTCTGAGCTATAAGGGGAGGTTACGTAGGCTGGGAGGACAAGAGTTGATCTTATAGAGGTGTACAAAATCATGGGAGGAATAGATCCGGTGGAGGCAAACGCCCAGAAAACCAGCAGCCAAGTGTTACAAATTAACTCATCTACGCAGAGTTTCTTGCCCAGAGTAGATGAATCGAGGACCAGAGGTGAAGCTGAAGGGGACAATAATTCATTGGAATCTGAGGGAAAACCTTTTTCACACAAATAGTGGTGGGTGTATGGTAGAAGCTGTCAGAGGAGGTTGTTGTGGCTGGGACTATCACAACGTTTCAGAACCAGTTACAGGTACATGGATACGACAGGATTGGAGGGATATGGGCCAAACGCAGGCAGATACGATTAGTGTAGCTGGGTCATATTAGCCGGCATGGGCAAGTTGGTTCAACGTGTTACAGACACAGGCAGATGGGATTAGTGCCGGCACAAGGAGATTCTAGGACGGCGCTGTGGAGCAGCGGTAGAGTTGCTGCCTTGTAGCGCTAGAAACCCGAGTCAATCCTGATGCTGATTGTATGGAATTTGTACGTTCTCCCGGTGACCGCGTGGGCTTTCTCCGGAGCTCCAGTTTTCTCCCACTCCCAAAGACCAGCGATCTCCGCACCTTAACACTATCCGATACCCACTAGCGACACTTTTTACATTTACCAAGCCAATTAACCTACAAACCTGTACGTCTTTGGAATATGGGAGGAAACCGAAAACGCAAGTCAGTCCGCCTAGACATACCTGATCTCCCGTTGCTAAAAACTTTAACTCCCCCTCCCGTTCCCACATTGATGTTTCTGTTCTGGGCGTCCTCCATCTTCAGAGTGAAGCTCAACGTAAGTTGGAGGAACAGCATCTCATCTTTCATTTGGGCAGCTTACAATATTGACTTCTGTAACTTCAAGTAACCTTGCTTTCCCTCTCTCTCTCCTTCCCTCCCTCTTCCGAGTTCTCCGACCAGTCTGACTGTCCCCCAGATTAAATCTTATCTCTGTATGTTTCGTTGTCACATTCTCCTGGCTAACAATGATCTATTCTACATTTCCTTGATCTGCATCCCATTTCATCTCCCGTTTTCACACCTCACCCTTCTTTATCTCTCGTTTCAGTCTCCTCTGACTCTCAGTCTGAAGAAGGGTCTCCAATGTTCTCTCGAATCTGGATCAGTTCATATGGACTGGAGGGTAGCCACTTTTTAAGAAAGGAGGGAGAGAGAAAACGGGGAATTATAGACCAGTTACTGTGGACTTACATCGGTAGTGGGGAAGATGTTTTGAGTCGATTATTAAAGATGTTACAGCTGCGCATTTGGAAAGCAGTGACAGGATCGGTCAATGTCAGCATAGATTTATGAACGGGAAATCATGCTTGACTAATCTTCTGGAGTTTTTGAGGATGTAACAAGTAGAATGGATAAAGGAGAGCCAGTGGATGTGGTGTATTTGGACTTTGATAAAGCCTTTGACAAGGTCCCATACAAAAGATTAGCTTGCAAAATTGGAGCACATGGTATTGGGGGTAGGGTATTGATATGGATAGAGGACCGGAAGTAGGGAGTAGGAATTAATGGGTCCTTTCCAGAATTGCAGGCAGTGACTAGTAGGGTGCAGCAAGGGTCGATGCTGGGAGCCCAGTTATTTACAATATATATAACCGATTTAGACGAGGGAATCAAATGTGACATCTCCAAGTTTGCAGACGACACAAAGCTGGGTGGCAGTGCGAGATGCGATGAGGATGACATGAGGCTGCAGGGTGATTTGGATAGGTTGAGTGAGAGGACAGATACATGGCAGATGCAGTATTATGTGGATAAATGTGAGGTAATCCACTTTGGTGGCAAGAAAAGGAAGGCAGATTATTATCTGAATTGTGTCCGATTAGGAAAAGGGAAGGTGCAAGAAGACCTGGGTGTGCTTGTACATCAGTCACTGAGAGTGAGCATGCAGGTAGAGCAGACAGTGAAGAAAGCAAATAGATTGCTGCCCTTCATTGCGAGAGGATTTGAGTTTAGGAGCAAGGAGGTCCTACTCTTGTTGTACCGGGCCCTGGAGAGACCACTGTGTACTGTGGAGTACTGTGTACAATTTTACTCTCCTAATTTGAGGAAGGACATTCTTGCTATTGAGGAAGTGCAGCGTAGGTTCACCAGGTTAATTGCCGGGATGGCGGGACTGACATATGATGAAAGAATGGGTCGGCTGAGCTTGTATTCACTGGAATTTAGTTGGATGAGAGGGGATGTTATCGAAAGAAAAAAAAATCTTCAAGAATTGGACAGGCTAGATGCAGGAAACATGCTCACGATTTTTGTGTAACCCCCAACATGCTCACGATGTTGGGGAAGTCCAGAACCAGGTGTCACAGTTTAACAATAAGGGGTAGACCATTTAGGACAGAAATGAGAAAAATAATTCACCCAGAGAATTGTGAATCTGTGGAATTTTCTATCACCGAAAGCAGTGGAGGCCATTTCATCGGATGTTTTCAAGGCACTTCGATTTAGCAATTAGGACTAGAGGAATCAAGGGTTATGGGGTAAATGCAGTAATTGCGTACTGATTTAAATGATCAGCCACGATTATATGGAATAGCGGAGCTGGCTCAAAGGGCCGAATATCAATAGACAATAGACAGTAGGTACAGGAGCAGGCCATTAGGCCCTCCGAGCCAGCACTGCCATTCGTACAAACATGGAAAATACGTGCAGGAGGAGGCCATTTGGCCCTTCGAGCCAGCACCACCATTCAATGTGATCATGGCTGATTGGCCGCTATCAATAACCCGTGCCTGCTTTCTCTCCATATCCCTTGACTCCAAAACCCACAGGTCCCTAGAGCTCTATCCAACTCTCTCTTAAATCCATGTGATCAAGGCTGATCATCCACAATCAGTACCCCATTCCTGCCTTCTCCCCATATCCCCTGACTCCCCTATTTTAAAGAGCCCTATCTAGCTCTTTCTTGAAAGCATCCAGAGAACCTGCCTCCACTGCCCACTGAGGCAGAGAATTCCAGAGACTCACCACTCTCTGTGAGAAAAAGTGTTTCCTCGTCTCCGTTCTAAATGGCTTATTCCTTATTCTTAACCTGTGGCCCCTGGTTCAGGACTCCCCCAATCGGGGACATGTTTCCTGCCTCTAGTTTGTCCAAGCCCTAAACAATCTTATATGTTTCAATGAGATCCCCTCTCATCCTTCTAAACTCCAGAGCGTACAAGCCCAGCTGCTCCATTCTCTCAGCATATGACAGTCCCACCATCCCGGGAATTAACCTTGTAAACCTATGCTGTACTCCCTCAATAACAAGAATGTCCTTCCTCAAATTAGGGGACAAAAACTGCACACAATACTCCAGGTGTGGTCTCACTAGGGCTCTGTACAACTGCATAAGGAATATCCTATTCCTGCGCATATTTGTCTATGTTTCTCAGACCTGAAATTCACCCATTCCTTCTCTCCAGTGATGCTACCTGCCCGCTGTTACTCCAGCATTTTGTGTCTATCTTGAATCACTGAGGTGTCCTTTGAAGTACAATGGCCATTCATGAAGTCAGAAGAGATAAGTTGGTGTAATCACCACAAGCTCTCTCCGAGCAACGACCTGGCCCTGTTGTTTGAGAAAGGTCTGATCAAGTATAAACATTAGCATGAGAGCCCTAATGGCACTGTTGTATATTCCACATTGGTGTGACAAAACCCACAGGTTTACGACTGGGCCAACTGAAGGCTCCTCTGGTGGTTTCCTCGGCTCAGCACCGCAGCGACAGCTGGAGTTACGACTCGAGTTGCTGAAGCTCAACATTGCGACCGAGGCGAGAGGAGAAAACCTCACTGAGCCACAGCAGATGGTGCAGAAAGGAAGTGGGAAAATCCCATTCACACAACCCGTGTGAAGGTTGTGGGATTCACGGCCTAAAGGGTGGAGCAAGAGCAAGCCTTGCCACATGGGGAAGGTTCTTGGAGGAAATCTCGGTGCGCAGTGTCCTTGCGGTCATTTGCAGGTGGAGTTTGTCTCCATCACCGTCTCCTCCGGCTCTGGTGAATGTGGGGTCCTTGTGCCCCACCTCCTAGCGCAGTATCTCAATCCAGAGGGCACTGTGTGAATTGTGCTCTGTTTGTGCACAGCGTGGAACGTGCTGCCGGCCTCACTCACTGACATGTTCCTGCTTCTTGTTTTCAGAACTGCAGCTGTTTCTCTCTTTTGAAGGTAAGATATTTCGGAGACAACAGAGGAACAGGCCATTCGGCCCAAACTGTCTGATTATGAGTTCCCGCGGTAGGTATCAAAGGTATGAGGTGATGAGGTGAGAGGACGATGTGTGCAGGGATCTGAGGAGTGATGTTTTAACACAGGGAATGGTTTTGATATCTGAATCATGCTATCAGAGAATGTGGCGAATCCAGATACTGAATATAATGAAGTAGATTTTCAAAGTCTACAGAGAGATTTAGGCCATTTGGAAGAGTGGGCTGAAAGATGGCAGATGGACTTTAATGCTGATAAGTGTGAGGTGCTACATCTTGGCAGGACAGATCAAAATAGGACGTACATGATAAATTATAGCGAATTGAGGAATGCAGTTGAACAGAGGGATGTAGGAATAACTGTGCATAGTTCCCTGAAGGTGGAATCCCATGTAGATAGGGTGGTAAAGAAAGCTTTTGGTGTGCTGGCCTTTATAAATCAGAGCATTGAGTACAGAAGTTGGGATGTAATGTTAAAAGTGTACATGGCATTGGTGAGGCCAATTCTGGAATATGGTGTACAATTCTAGTCGCCAAATTATGGGAAAGGTCAAAAAATAGAGAGAGTACAGAGGAGATTTACTAGAATGTTGCCTGGGTTTCAGCACCTAAATTACAGAGAAAGGTTGAACAAGATAGTTCTTTGGAGCGCAGAAGGTTAAGGGGGGACTTCGTCTTCTTTCGTGTGACGTGCACAACCTAAAGTTGTTGGGCAACTTGTTCTATTTGATCTTCCGTTTGTGCACGTCGAGTCGATTGCATTAATCGAAACGGGGCATACCATGTGAAGGTTGCAATCTTCCACTAAGGGGGGACTTGATAGAGGTCTTTAAAATTATGAGAGGGACAGACAGAGTTGACGTGGATAAGCATTTTCCATTGAGAGTAGGGAAGATTCAAACACGAGGACATGATTTGAGAAATAAGGGACAAAAGCTTAGGGGTAACATGAGGGGGAACTTCTTTATTCAGAGAGTGGTAGCTGTGTGGAATGAGCTTCCAGTGGAAGTGCTGGAGGCAGGTTCGATTTTAACATTTAAAAATAAATTGGGTAGGTATATGGACGGGAAAGGAATGGAGGGTTATGGTCTGACTGCAGGTAGATGGGACTAGGTGAGAGTAAGTGTTCGGCACGGACTAGAAGGGCCGAGGTGCTGTAATTGTTATATGGTTATATACAGTGACTACGCTCAGAACAAAACATAGAACATAGAACAGTACAGGAAAAGATCCTTCAGACCACATATAGACACAGAAAGCTGGAGTAACTCAGCGGGACAGGCAGCATCTCTGGAGAGAATGAACCCATTCCTTTTCTCCAGAGATGCTACCTGTCCCGCTGAGTTACTCCAGCTTTTTGTGTCTATCCAAGACTCTTCCGACAGTGGAAACATCCTCTCCACATCCACTCTATCCAAGCCTTTCACTATTCTGTAAGCTTCAATGAGGTCCCCCCTCGTTGTTCTAAACTCCAGTGAGTACAGGCCCAGTGCCGTCAAACACTCATCATATGTTAACCCACTCATTCCTGGGATCATTCTTGGAATACACCTCCTCTGGACCCGCTCCAGAGCCAGCATATGCTTCCTCAGATAAGGTGCCCAAAATTGCTTCAAATGCGGGCTGACCAACACCTTATGGAGCCTCAGCATTACATCCCTAATTTTGTATACTAGCCCTCTTCAAACAAATGCTAGCATTGCGTTTAAGAAACATAGAAACATAGGAAATATGTGCAGGAGGAGGCCATTCGGCCCTTCGAGCCAGCACCGCCATTCATTGTGATCATGGCTGATCGTCCCCTATCAATAACCCATGCCTGCCTTCTCCCCATATCCCTTGACTCCACAAGCCCCTAGAGCTCTAACTCGCTCTTAAATCCACCCAGTGACTTGGCCTCCACTGCCCTCTGTGGCAGGGAATTCCATAAATTCACAACTCTCTGGGTGAAAACGTTTTTTCTCACATCAGACTTAAATGACCTTCCCTTTATTCTAGGACTGTGGCCCTTGGTTCTGGACTCGCCCAACATTGGGAACATTTTTCCTGCATCCAGCTTGTCCAGTCCTTTTATAATGTTACATGTTTCTATACGATCCCCCCTCATCCTAAACTCTAGTGAATACAAGCCTATTCTTTTCAATCTTTCCTCATATGACAGTCCCGCTATCCCAGGGATCAATCTCGTGAACCGATAGTGCACTTCCTCAATCGCAAGGATGTCCTTCCTCAAATTAGGAGACCAAAACTGTACACAATAGTCCAGATGTGGTCTCACCAGAGCCCTACACAACTGCAGAAGAGCCTCTTTACTCCTATACTGAAATCCTCTTGTTATGAAGGGCAACATTCCATTAGCTTTCTCCACTGCCTGCTGTACCTGTCAGCCAACTTTCAGTGGTAGGTGATAGGCCCAGGTCTCGCTGCACCTCCCCCTTACCTAACCTAACCCCATTGAGATAATAATCTGCCGCCTTGTTTTGCCACCAACGTGGATAACCTCACATTTATCTATATTCTGCATCTGCCACGCATCTGCCCACTCACTCAACCTGTGCAGGTCTCCCTGCAACCTCCCAACATCCTCTTCACAGTTCACACTGCCACCCAGCTTTGTGTCATCCACAAACTTGCTAGTGTTGCTCATAATTCCCTCTTCCAAATCATTAATATAAATGGTAAACAGTTGCGGCCCCAACACAGAGCTTTGTGGCACTTCACTCGTCACTGCCTGCCATTCTGAAAAGGACCCGTTCACTCCTACTCTTTGCTTCCGGTCTGCCAACCAATTTTCTATCCATGTCAACACCCTACCTCCAATACCATGTTCTCTAATTTTAGTCACCAGTCTCCCGTGCGGGACCGTATCAAAGGCTTTCTGAAAGTCTACATATACTACATCCGCTGGCACCCCTTCATCCATTTTACTTGTCACATCCTCAAAAAATTCCAGAAGATTGAGGGGGGATCTTATAGAAACTTACAAAATTCTTAAGGGGTTGGACAAGCTAGATGCTGGAAGATTGTTCCCGATGTTGGGGGAGTCCAGAACAAGGGGTCACAGTCTAAGGATAAGGGGGAAATTCCTTTAGGACCGAGATGAGGAAAACATTCTTTACACAGAGAGTGGTGAGTCTCTGGAATTTCATTTCGGAGTCACGTGAGTGACTTCGCGAAGAGCCCGCCGGCACGCATGCGCGACATATCTTCGCAACGCATTGCTGCCGACGGCTGGTGGGGAGCGCGGCTCCATGCTGAGGCTGGTGCCGACTCCCCGCCGCATTTGCCCTCAGTGGCAGCGGCTTCAGCTCCCGCCAAACGGAGGCGGTTGAACACACCTCCTGCGCGGGAATCGCTCAGTTCGCTGCGGCGGCTGGCAGCGACAAATACCGGCACCGGGTTCACCTCGACAAGGTGCGGATTTGGAGTCGCCGGCCACTTATCCCGGAGTCCTCCTCAACGGCTCACCTGCGAGTCGGGCCGGGAAATAGGCGTGGTAGTCGGGGAGCCCTGTTGGTACAGGGCTGGACCCGCCGATACACCGGAGCTCCAGTGGGAGTTGGTGTCCTGTTGTGGCGAGTATGAAGTGTGTTCTCTCCTCACAGGTACGTGGCCGGGAAATGGGCGTGGAAGTCGGGGAGCCCTGTTGTTACAGGGCCCGACCCGCCGCTGTGCAGGGGCTCCAGTGCTGATTCGAGGAGCAGAAGCTCCAGTGCGCAAGGGGCAGATGGACCCTGCTTCAGTATTCAGGTCGCCAACGGGCCCGTTGGCGGCCTCGGGCAAGGGCTCGCGTGCGGCTGCACGGCCCTTCTCCCTCAGCCCTCCGAGTAGGGGGAGGGAAGGAGCTCGCAAGCCTAACCCTTCTGGGGCTAAGGCATTACCTGCCGCCGAGTTGCGGACTGGTTCAAAGGCGGGACCCAGGTCCACTGTGAGGCAGTGTCGACCCCCCAACCTCCGACGCCGGGACGGGTCATTTGGGTAGGGTCCCGCCACGGTCGCCGAGTCCCCAATGAATGGGGGGACGAGACCATGCGTCGGCAAGGTCCACGACGTGGGCAGCCGGCAAGCCCGCGCGGGCGTCGGGTCTCCATGCTGAGGCTGGTGCCGACTCCCCGCCGCATTTGCCCTCAGTAGCAGCGGCTTCAGCTCCCGCCAAACGGAGGCGGTTGAACACACCTCCCGCGCGGGAATCGCTCAGTTCGCTGCGGCGGCTGGCAGCGACAAATACCGGCACCGGGTTCACCTCGACGAGGTGCGGGCCGATGATAGGAGCCTCGGCAGTGCTTCAGAGCCTGAGGACTCCGACCGCCCGAGTGTTCAGGGTGAAGGGCGTATTGGCCGCATGAAGCGGCTACTGGAGCTCCTCCTGCAACAGATTCATCGGGAGGAAGCATCCAGCTCCAGTGGGCACAGGGAGGTTTCACCATCGTCAGCAGGAGCCTGAGGCAGCCAGAGGATTGTCAGAGACATCGGGACTACCCCCGCAACCCCAAACTGGCAGCCACCGTGGACTTCCTGACCAAACATCAGCTCCAGGAGGAGGTCCTATCGGAGGCCTTAAAACCAGTCACAAAGCCCAGCGAACTGCTACTCCCTTCAACGAGCCCATAGTCAATACGCCACGGTCGCCGAGTCCCGCATGGATGGGAGGACGAGACCATGCGTCGGCAAGGTCCATGATGTGGGCAGCCGGCAAGCCCGCGCGGGCGTCGGGTCTCCATGCTAAGTCAGGTGCCGACTCCCCGCCGCATTTGCCCTCCGGGGCAGCGGGATCAAGCTCCGCCGAGGAGGCGTTTGAGCGTACCTCCCGCGCGGGAATCGCTCAGCTTCGCTGCAGCGGCTGCCGGCGACAACTTCCGGCACCGGGTTCACCTCGACGAGGTGCGGACCGATGGACGAAGCCCCAGCAGTTCAGCAGAACATAAGGACTCCGTCCGCCCGAGTTCTAAGGCCGAGGGGCGTATTGGCCAGGATGGAGCGGATGTTGGAGCTCCTCCTGCAACAGAATCAAAATTTTCGGGGAAGACCTCCCCAAGAGGGTCCAGGAGCGGGATGACCACGCTACGATGGTGGGACTCATGTGGTCACATATCTCGACCAGGCAAGGCCCTGCCATTAGGCCAGCAAGGGCCTCCGCTCCAGCTCCGCCTCAATTTTCAGAATCCAGCACCTCCACATCCGGCCATGCATCTCAAGGGCCGCCGATAACCATGACGGTAAGGTGGTCTGGATTTCATGCACCTGCATGTTGAACTTCACATGTTGGTGGGAGACTACGGCTCTTTCCGGGGGCATGCGGTCCCATCACGTCTGATGAGTTTATCTTACAAAGTATTCAAGGCCATGCGATTGAATTCATCAATGGTGACATCCCTCCATCCCAGCATATGCAGATCGGAAATTTACACTGTCCAGCAAAGAGCGGCAGTAGGCTATGCTGAAAAATTTACAGTCACAAGGAGGGATGGAGGATGTCGGGTTATTTTTTGATTTGAACCATTTGAATACTTTTGTAGAATATACCCATTTCAAACTGGAAACGTTCCAGACATCTAAGTTCTTGGGTTCTGGGGGCTGCTTTGTGGCATGCATTGATTAAAAGATGCATGCCATTCAGTATCCATTCAGAAATGCCACAGGACGTTCTTGCCATTTATCTGGATGGATCAGCTCTGGCTATACAGAGCTTTACCAAATGGGCTTACACACCCCTAGATTATTTCTAAATTGCTCCAATCAATACTGGCTACACCAGGAGACAAAATCACATAGTGTTGGCCTGTCTAGGTGATATCCTAATTATTGGGAATCAGCCGAACTGGCAGTTTCAGCCCATGGAAATTTTTTCAGCAAATGGGGTTCATTACCCATCCAGATAAATCAACGTCCTGCCCTTCACAGGTTAAGGGTATCTGGGGTTACGGTGGATTCCAATCACGTGAGGGCCACCATACCAACTAACTAGGTTGGCGATGTCACCCAACTATGGTAGGGTCTCGTCTGGGCCAATATACCATCAATTCAACAAACTACTAAGGTGATTGGCAAGATTGTAGTGTTTTTCCAGCTGCCCAATACGGGCCTTTGCATTATCAAATTTGCAGAACGCCAAGGTCTCGGCGATAAAACTGAACGCTAGACATTTCCATAGACCAATGCAGCTGCCTTTCAAGGCACAGATTGCGTTACAATGGAGGATTGACAATATTTATGTCTCACTTAAATCCATCATTTTGGCCAATCCGATGGTATACTTACAAACAGACGCAAGCTCCCATGTCCGGGGTGCTATGGACAACTGCTCCAGTTGTGAGGGCAGATGGGACACCCTTGAATTTACCTTCTTGTTGTCACAAGAAATAAACTATTTGGAGATGCTGGGAGCATTTCACGGACTTCGAGCTTATTGTTCTAGCCTTACTGATGCTCATGTCCGTCTCCAAATGAATAATACCACTGCGGTGGCATATCTAAACCATATGGGCGGTACCAGGTGACTTTCATGTGATGAATTGACAAATACAATTTGGCTCTGGTGTGTTCGACGGACTATTTGGATTTCAGCTACCTGTTTCCCAGGTGAGCTCTACACAGTGGCGGACATCAGGTCACGCAAATTCTATGACCACATCAAGTGGATGATGAATCTCCAAATATCCGCTAAAATTACTGCCAAATTTGGTGAACCGGATATCGACCTCTTTGCGTCACGGTTGAACCATCAGGTACCAACATACGTTTGTGGGACCCGATCCTGGGGCAATGGCGATGGATGCGTCTCGCTGGACTGAGGGAAATGGGTTTCTATGTCTTTCCTCCATTTTGCCTCATCAGTCGGGTGTTGCGGGTAATCCAGACAAATGCTGCTAAGGGTATTCTTATCATACCCGACTGGCCTACGCAGCCATGGTATCCGGTGGTCCTTGATATGATCAGTCAACCTTGGGTCCTCTTAGAGGGTTGCCCATAATTGGTACAAACCCTGTCTCAGGGGGACCACATCCCTGCCACAGTCATCTAAACATGTTGGCTTGGAGGTTCTGCACAGGCCATTACTGCGGTATGGCATATCATCTAGAACCATGGATACCATCGGAGCGTCATGCTGGGAGTTCACCAGGCGGCAATACCTCTCTCACATCCGGAAATGGGAAACCTACTGCGGCCGCTCCCATATTACCTACGACGCTGTAACCATAACCGACGTATTGGAATTCTGACGGGGTTGCATCATAATGAACACCTGAGCTACAGTGCCATCAACAGCGCCTCAAGTGCGCTGTCATTCTACCTCAATATTAAGGTAGGATCCAACAGGCTGGTGTCCAGACTCATGCGGGAAATATTCAATTCGAATCCGCCCAGACCACGCTATAATATCACCTGGGATATCGGGGAAATACTCACCCTGCTCAGGACGTGGTCGCCCATGGAGGGCCTGGAACTGGACAAACTCACCCTGAAGCTGGTGATGTTACTGGCACTGACTTCAGCGCAGAGGGTACAGACACTCCGCAAAATCCAGATCGACAGGATGATCTCTACCCCTGCGGAAGTAGTCTTCGTCATAGACGAGCTACTCAAGCAGCATAGACCTGGGTACACAGGGCTGCAGCTGAAGTTCCTGGCATACCCCGCTGATGCACGGCTATGTTTAGCCGCCCATATCCGTCACTTTGTGAAAGGGACGAGAAAACTAAAGGAATGGAGAACCCTCACCATAGAGTGACGGTCCAGACGATATCCAGGTGGCTCAGGATCGTCTTGGGTAAGTCACGTGTTGACACTAATATCTTCAAATCCCATTCCACCAGGGCATGCATCAACGTCGGCGGCAAGGGTCATGGAGGTGCCCATGGACCATATTCTTGCCACAGTAGGATGGCGAATGAAGCCACCTTCCAGTGGTTCTACAATACATCTGTTGCCGCTCCTCTACAGTTCGCGGAGGCCGTGCTGAATGCAGGTCAAGAACGTGGAGATGTCCCCGAATAAGGGGTTTTCTTTTGTTGTTAACCAATGTTGCTCTTGTCTTTCAGTACAAGCAGTCTGGAAAGTTGATTACTCCTATCCATCCTCATAAGTGGTGTGTGACAGCATGGACGTGGTCCAGGGCGTGGAATCACAGAGCTTTGAAGTCTTCACGAAGTCACTCACGTGACTCTGAAATGAAATAGTGAGATTGAACGAGAACTTACCAGTTCGAAGGTTGATCTTTATTTCATGAGGAGTTGCGGTGAGGGATTTCGTGCCCTCCGCTCCCAACCCTCGATCATACTCAACTGGTAATTAGAGTCTCTTCAATCTTACTATGCCAAGTCATTTCTGTTGTTGTTTTCTGTGATTCCACACCGCTACCTTGAAGAATGTCGCGCATGCGTGCCGGCGGGCTCTTCACGAAATCCCTCACCGCAACTCCTCATGAAATAAAGATCAACCTTCGAACTGGTAAGTTCTTGTTCAATCTCACTATTCTCTGCCACAGAAGGTAGTTGAGGCCAGTTCATTGGCTATATTTAAGAGGGCGTTAGAAGTGGCACTTGTGGCTAAAGGGATCAGGGGGTATGGAGAGCGGGCAGGTACGGGATACTGAGTTGGATGATCAGCCATGATCACACTGAATGGCGATGCAGGCTCGAAGGGCTGAATGGCCTACCTCCTGCACCTATTTTTCTATGTTCTATGTTTCTAAGATTAGTCAAGCATGATTTCCCTTTCATAAATCCATGTTGACCTGGACTAATCCTTTTACTGCTATCCAAATGCCCCATTATTACCTCTTTAATAATTGACTCAAGCATCTTTCCCACCACCGAAGTCACACTAACTGGTCTGTAATTCCCCGTTTGCTCTCTTGCTCCTTTCTTGAAAAATGGGATAACATTAGCTATCCCCCAATCCACAGGAACTGATCCTGAATCTATTGAACATTGGAAAATAATCACCAATGCGTCTACTATGTCTAGAGCCATCCCCCTGAGGACCCTGGGATGCAGACCATCAGGCCCTGGGGTTTTATCGTCCTTCACTCCCATTAGCCTAGCCAATACTATTTCTCGCCTAATGAAAATTTATTTCAGTTCCTCTACCCGCTTAGATCCTCTGTCCACCAGTACATCTGGGAAATTGTTTGTGTCTTCCTTAGTGAAGGGTTACCCGTTGAACCCTTCTGCCATTTCCTTGTTGCCCATAATCATTTCACCCGTGTCTGCCTTCAAGGGACCCACATTTGACTTTGCTACTCTTTTTCTCTTAACATATCTAAAGAAGCTTTTACTCGCCTTCTTTATATTCCTGGCAAGCTTCCCTTCGTACTTCATCTTTTCTGTCCGTATTGCCCGTTTTGTTTCTTTCTGTTATCCTATGAATGTTTCCCAATCCTCTGGCTTCCGGCTACTTACTGCTCACATCTTTTCTTTTAGTTTGATTCTATCCCTAACTTCTCTTTTCAGCCACGGTTGCCTCCTACTCCCCTTAGAATCTTTCTTCCTTTTTGGAATGAAATTATCCTGCGTTTTTTGGATAATGCCCAGAAATTCCTTCAATTGCTGTTCCACCGTCATTCCTGCTAGGATCCCATTCCAGTCTACCTTGGCCCGCTCCCCTCTCATGCCTTCATAGTCCCCTTTGTTCAACTGTATCACTGACACTTCCGATTTACTCTTCTCCTTCTCCATTTGCAGATTAAACCTAGTCATATTATGATCACTGCCTCCAAGCGGTTCCTTTACCTCGAGTTCTCTTATCATATCTGGTTCATTGGACAACACTAAATCCAGAATTGCCTTTTCTCTGGTCGGCTCCATTACAAGCTGCTCTAAGAATCCATCTCGGAGGCATTCTACAAACTCTCTTTCTTGGGGTCCTGAACCAACCTGATTTTCCCAGTCTACCTGCATATTGAAATCCCCATCACCACAGTGACATTACCTTTGTTACATGCCAGTTTTAACTCCTGCTGCAACTTACAACCTACATCACGGCTACTATTTGGGGATCTGTATATAACACCAATTAGTGTCTTCTTGCCTTTACAATTCCTCAACTCAATCCACAGTGACTCTACCTCGTCAGTCCCTATGTCTTCCCTCGCAAGGGACTGAATTCCATCCCTCACCAGCAGAGCTACCCCCCTCCCTCCTCTGCCCACCTGCCTGTCCTTTCTATAGGATGTATAACCCTGAATATTAAGTTCTCAGGCCCGATCCTCCTGCAGCCACGTCTCAGTAATCCCCACAATGTCATATCTACCAACCTCTAACTGAGCCTCGAGCTCATCTATTTTACTTCTTATACTTTGCGCATTCATATACAATACTTTTAATTCCTTACGCATCTCACCTTTTACATCGATCCCTATTACACTTGGCCGTACTCTCCTATCCCTTTGTGAGCCTTTCCCATTAATTCTGGGATCATTAGCTTTCCCTTTACTCTCTTTCCCTTTAACTCCATCCTCGACTATCCCATTTGACACCCCATCCCCCTTATTCAGTTTAAAACCACCCATGTAGCAGTGGCAAACCTGCCTGCCAGAATGCTGGTCCCCCACCTGTTAAGATGCAATCCGTCCCTTTTGTACAGTTTCCCCTTACTCCAAAACAGATCCCAGTGATCTAAGAATCTAAATCCCTGCCCCCTGCACCAGTTCCTCAGCCACACATTCAGGTCCTGTATCTCCCTGTTCCTGCTCTCGCCAGCACGACGAACTGGAAGCAAACCAGAGATAACAACCCTGGAGGTCCTGCTTTTCAACATTTTTCCGAGCTCTCTAAAGTCACGCTGCAGAATATTCATCCCCTTCTTTCCAACATCGTTTGTGCAGACATGCACTACCACTTCCGGCTGTTCACCTTCGCCCTTGAGGATTTTCTGCACTCTGTCCGTGACATCCTGGATCCTGGCACCAGGAAGGCAGCACACCATCCTCGAATCCCGTGTGTTCCTGCAGAAACCCCTGTCCGCACCTCTCACAATGGAGTCTCCAACTACAATGGCGTTGCCTGACGTTGGCCTCTTTGGTTTTGGCTCAACAGCACTTTTTGCTTCGTAAGCCAGTCCGCCGCTCAGTATGATAATGCCTTCTGTCCCGACAGCTTCTAAGTGGGTGAACCTGTTCACAAGAGGTACAACACCCGGGGACCTTTGCATTCCATGTTTCCCTCCCTTTCTCACCGTCACCCACCTTCTCTCTTCCAGTACCTTAGGTGTAACAATCTTACTGTAGGACTTGTCGAGGAACGACCCAGTTTCTTGGACGAACCTGAGGTCATCCACTTGCTTCTCCAGTTCCCCAACACGGTCCTTCAGGAGCTGGACCTGGATGCACTTCTCACATTTGTAGCAGCCAGAGGCAGAAAGCATTTGGTTTCTTTACTACTGATTTGACTTCCAGATTAACATTTGGGGAATCCTGCACCAGCACTCCCAAGTCGCTTTGCACCTCCGATTTCTGGATTCCCTCCCCATGTAGAAAATAGTCTGCATCTTTATTCCTACTACCAAAATGCATGACTCCACACTTTGCTACACTATATTGCATCTGCCACTTCTCTGCCCACTCTCCCAACCTGTCCAAGTCCTTCTGCAGAGTCACTACTTTCTCCACACTACCTGCCCCTCCACCTATTTTCATATCATCCGCAAACTTGGCCACAAAGCCTTCTATCCCGTCGTCCAAATCAGTAATACACAACGTGAAGAGTAGCGGCCCCAGCACCAACCCCCACAGAACTCCGCTAGTCACTGGCAGCCAACCAGAATAACCCCCTTTATTGCCACACTTTGCCTTCTGCCATCCAGCCAACCTGCTATCCATGCTAGTATCTGCCCTTTGATACCATGGGCTCTCATCTTCCTGAGCAGCCTCACGTGTGGCACCTTATCAAAGGCTTTCTGAAAATCTAGTCAAGTCAAACAAACTTTATTGTCATTTAGAAATACATTGATATATGCAGGTCCAAACGAAATTACGTTGCATTTGGCTCCCTGTGCAACACAATAAATTAACCGAAGGATAGGTATGTATGAAAAGGGTAAATAGACAATAGTGGCAGCCCATTTACATGGCATTCAGGAGTCTGATGGCTCGTGGGAAGAAGCTGTTGCGGAACCTTGATGTTCTGCTCCTCATGCTGCGGTATCTTTTTCCCGAGGGCAGCAGAGTGAACAGTCCGTGATGGAGATGTGTGGGGTCCTTTATGATACTGCTGGCCTTAGACAAACAGCGTTTGGTCGCAATATCCCCGATTGAGGGGAGAGAGGTCCCGATGATTTTTTCCGCTGTCCTCACCACTCTCTGCACAGACTTCCAGTCGGAGGCTCTACAGTCCCCAAACCAGACAGAGATACAGCTGGTCAGAATACTCTCTATGGTGCCCCTGTAGAAAGTAGTGAGGATGGGATGGGGGAGATGAGCTCTTCTCATCCTGCGCAGAAAGTGCAACCGCTGCTGCGCTCTCTTAACAGTTGATGAGATGTTAGTCGACCAGGTCAGACTGTTAGTGACCTGCACCCCCAGGAACTTTGTGCTACTGACCACCTCCACATCGCTGTCATTGATGTGAAGTGGTGTGGGACTGTGCCGGGTTTTCCTGAAGTCGACGATAATCTCCTTTGTTTTCTCGACATTCAGGATCAGGTTGTTCGTATTGCACCAGTCCACCAGTTGTTTCACCTCCTCCCTGTAAGCCAGCTCATTGTCGTCCCTGATGAGGCCCACCACTGTTGTGTCATCTGCGTACTTCATGATGTGGTTTGTACTAAACCTGGCACAACAGTCGTGAGTCATCAGGGTGAACAGCAGTGGACTCAGGACGCAGCCCTGAGGGGAGCCGGTGCTTAGAGAGATGGTATTGGAGGTGTTATTTCCAACCCTCACAGACTGAGGTCTGTCAGTGAGGAAGTCCAGTAGCCAGTTACACATGGGGGTGCCGAGGCCCAATGGAACCAGTTTGCTTATCAGGTGCTGGGGGATAATGGTGTTGAATGCTGAACTGGAATCCACGAACAGCATTCGCACATAGGTGTTTTTCTCCTCTAAATGTTCCAGGCTCAGATGGAGCACGGAGGATATAGCGTCCTCTGTGGAGCGGTTTGGCCTGTAAGCAAACTGGTATGGGTCGAGTGTGGAGGGGAGTCTGGAGGTGATGTGGTCCCTGACCAGCCTCTCGAAGCACTTCATCATTATGGGGGTGAGTGCTACAGGGCGGTAGTCATTGAGACATTGTATGTTGGATTTTTTGGCACAGGTATGATGGTGGCAGTCTTGAAACATAATGGGACGACCGCCTGGTTCAGCGAGGTGTTAAATATGATAAATAGATAAACAACATCTACAAACTCTCCTTTGTCTGTCCTGCTGTTTACTTCTGCAAAGTATTCCTGCAGATTCGTCAGGCAAGATCTCCCCTTCACAAAACAGTGCTGACTTTGACCTATTTTATCATGAACCAAGTTCTCCGTAATCTCAGCCTTTATAATGGATTCTGAAATCTTACCAACTACCAAAGTCAGACTAACCGGCCTCTAGTTCCCAATATTCTGCTTTGCTCCCTTCTTGTACAGCGGGGTAATATTGGCAAATTTCCAATCATCTGGAACCACTCCTGACTCTAGTGATGCTTGAAATATCACAGATGCTATCTATGCATTAATGCGTCCACAATCTCTAAAGCCACCTCTTTCAGAACCCTGGGGTACAGTCTATCCAATCCAGGTGACGTATCCACCTTCAGCCATTTCAGCTTCCCAAGCACCTTCTCCTTCGTAATAGCCACTCCACTAACTTCCATCCCCTGATCTCTTGCATTTAAGACATGTGTCTTCTACTGTGAAGAAGGCACACACACACACACACACACACGTACACGTACACACACGTACACACACACACACACACGTACACGTACGTTTACTTTATCTGCTGCCCTAGTTATATCGACCTGAGACCCATTCTTTATCTTCAGCGATGCTGCCTGTATCGCTGAGTAACTCCAGCATTTTGTGTCTGCCCTAGTTATACGGTTTACCAGCAGTCTGGTCGCGGCCGGGTTCAAGTGGAGTCTGGTCCCAGCCGGGTTCAAGTAGAGTCTGGTCCCAGCCGGGTTCAAGTGGAGTCTGGTCCCAGCCGGGTTCAAGTGAAGTCCATCCCGTCGGAACACTTCCCTCCTTCCCCAATACTGGGGCCAATGTCCCACAGATTCAAATCCACACCTTCCACTTCAGTCTTTGATCCACGCGTTCAACTCTCTAATCCTCTCAACTCTGTGCTAATTTGCTCTCGGCTCAAGCAGCAATCCAGAGATTATTACCTTCTTGGTTCTGCTGTACAATTTGGTATCTAGCTGTTCAAATTCAGGATTGAACCCAGGTCCCTGTAGCTGTGAAGAGCTGCGTCACTGTGCCCCCCTCTCTTTGTTCCTTGCTCCCGCTGTCATTATTTTATTTCCAATTTTAGTTGCAGTGAAAATGTGAAATATTTCTGTTTTGTGCAGGATACGAGGAAATGGAACGATATTATGGTAAGTACAGGCCGATGTACAATTCAGTAAAACTATCTGGTGTGTGTTATGTCAGCTAAAGCGCAGATCATGAATGGTTCAATATAACGTAGAACAGTACATCACAAGAACAGGCCATTCGGCCCACAATATCTGTACAGAAAATGTTGCGAAGACCAGCTCTTATCTGCCTGCACATAATCCATATCCCTCCATTCCCTGTATATCCAGGTGTCTATCTAAAATGCCACTATCGTATCTCCCTCCACCACCACCCCTGGCAGCACATTCCAGGTGCTCCCCGCACTGGGAAAAACACTTGTCCCGCACAAATCCTTTAACCTTTGCCCCTCTCACCTGAAAGCTATGTCCTCGAGTCTTTGATTATTTTCACCCTGGGGAAAAAGGTTCTGACTATCCACCTGTTCTATGCCTGTCATAATTGTATCCACTTCTGCCTCAACCACCTCTTCCAACAGCTTGTTCCATATACCCACCACCCTTTGTGTAAAAGAGTTCCCTCTCTGGTTCCTGTTAACTCTACTCCTACCCCCCCCCCCCCCCCCTTACTTTAATCCTATGATTGTTGATTCCCCTACTCTGGGGACGAGACTCTGTGCGTTTACCCGATCTATTCCTCTCACAATACTGTACACCTCTTTCTGATCACCCCTCATCCTCCTGCGCTACGAGGAATAAAGTCCTAGCCTGCTCACCCTCTCCCTATAGCTCAGGCCCTTGAGTCCTGGCAACATCCTCGTGAATCTTATCTGTACCCTTTACAGCTTGACAACGTATTTCCTATAACGTGGTGCCAGAACTGAACACAACACTCCAAATGTGGCATCACCAACGTCTTATATATCCGCAACGTGACCTCCCAACTTCTATACTCAATACTGTGACTGATGAAGGCCAACGTGCTGAAACGCTTTATGAGCACACTATCTACCTGTGACGCCACTTTCAAGGAACTATGTTACTGCACTCCTACATTACATTTTACTTCGGAGTCACGTGAGTGACTACGTGAAGACCCCGCCAGCACGCATGCGCGACATATCGTCGAACGCATTGCGGAAGCGACAGTCGGGAGGAGCGCCGCTCCTCCAACGTAAGTTTGAAAAACCTACCGAAGGTAAGTCTTACCATTCTGGTGAGCGTGGCGACTCGGTGTTCTTTGTGTTTCAGCAATGGAGAAAGCACCATGGAGTCGAGGAAATCCAGGAGAGCAGCGGCAAAAACCGCTGCTGTGGAAAGCAGCCAGCGGCATGCCGTCTCTCCAGAGCTGCAGGTGCTGCCAGCAGCTCCCGACTTCTCGCCGCAACAGACCGCAGGTGTGCCGCGGTCCGCCGGCAAAACCACCCGGAAGTCGGACAGGTCCGTTGACTCGGCTGGGTCCGGACCTGAGGACACCTCATTCGCAGATAGCGACGGCGGGCGTCTTTCCCGCATGGAGCAGTTGGTGGAGCAATTGCTCCAGCGTGACCTGCTTATGCAGGGGCAGAGTCACAGTGGGTCTCCTCGCAGACCCACGGCAGTACCCTATCAAGGACTGCCAAATGTCTCACCCTCTTCGCAGGGGAGCATTAGGGGTCAGAGCTGGGCTGACCCTGAAGAAGGGGCAATGGCTGAAGAGTCACCTGTGTCAGGGGTGCCAGAAGAGTTGTTGGGCATGGTTAATAAACATGCTGTACCAACCCAGAAAGGACTGCCTATACATCCAAAACTGGTAGCCAGTATTAATTACATGGCTACAAACCAGCTGCAGGAGCAAGCCATAAACAACACGGCAGAGAAATACCTTGCTCCAGAGAACTGCATTTCTCTAAATGTGCCTGCAGTCAACAACCCCATCTGGGGCAACATGAGCCCATCTATAAGGAGCCAGGAGATGAAACTCCAGAGAATCCTTAAACTGCTGGCTGCTGGTAGCACAGCAGTAGCCAGAACAGCTGATGGGGTTGAGATGCCTGAAGAGCTACAAGACGCTCTAGCACTTCTGTGTAATACTCAATTTGAGATTAACAGTTACAGGAATAGCATCATCAAGTCTGCATTAATCCCAATTTTGCGGGATTATGCAGGACTAGCAGCACACAGCCGCCAACTTTGCTGTTTGGGGACAACCTCCCGAAGCAGGTAAAAGACCTGGATGAGGACGCCAAGGCAATAGGCCTGATCAAGGTGCCAAACACCTCCAAAACCCATTATCAGCAGCGGCAGCACCCCTACACATCCACCAGACTTTGTTACAACAAAAGACCATCTGGTGGTGAAAGCTCGAAGGCCGGCCCACCTGCACAGCGGTCTTTTTTAGACCATGGCCCTGCCCGGCCTTCTTGGAAAATGCGCCAACCCCACAACACAGCAAAACAATACACGAATAAACAAGGACAGAGACAACCCACACAACACCGGTAACCTTGGAGGTAGGTGGGTCTGGTTGTCCCAAAAACTTTGCTGCCTAGATTCATCAAGGGTTGGTGGACGGTTGCACTTGTTTCATCATGTGTGGAACACTCTTACCTCTAATCCTTACATACTCGGAAGTATTCAGGGTACTAATTGAATTTGTATACGAACTCCCCATCCCAGTTCAGCATACGCCCAGCCGAAAGTTCATATTTTCACAAAAGAGAGAACAGCAGGCCATGCTGAACTGTTAAGACTAAACGAAAATAGGGTAATTGAGAAGACAATCAGAATCTCAAGAGTTCGTATCAAATATTTTTACAAAAACAAAAAAGATGGCGGATGCCGCATCATTATAGATTTGACCGAACTAAATACTTCCATTCAGTATGCCTATTTCAAAATGGACACGTTTTTCACAGCCAATAGCTAATTTCTGATAGGTACTTCATGGCTTACATCAATTTAAGGATGCATACTGTTCATTGCCAATACACTAGGATCATCGGAAATGTCTAAAATTTGTCTGGATGGGACAGCCTTGGCAGCATAAAGCCTTACCCATTGGGTTGTCATCGGCACCCAGACTGCTTACAAATTGTTAAAACCAGCTTTAGCATAATTAAGGAAACATAACCATATTGCCATGGTTTACCTTGACGATATTCTCATTGTAGGTGAGAATTTGGAGATGGCTACATTGGCAGTATCAGCCACAAAACATGTTTTCAAAAGCTGGGATTAACATACATCCAGATAGATTAAAAAAATGAAACCCTCCACTACCATGGATTATCTGGGGTTCACTATCGATTCTGTTCAAATGTCTATCACCTTGCCACCAACTAAAGGGACAGACTTGACGGAAGCATGTAAAACCCTCACTGGCATCAGGGAACCATCCATTCTGCAAGTAGCCAGAGTGATTGAGAAACTAGTGGCTGCATTCCAGCAGCACAATTTGGACCACTCCATTAACAAAACCTGCAAAGAGCAAACATTCTAGCTCTTAAAAATCATGCGGGCCATTTTGATAGGCCTATGAAACTACCAGAGAAGCTAAATTAGAATTATATTGGTGGATAGAAAATGCTCAGCATTGTTCTAACCCCATCACTATCATGAATCCCTCGGTTACATTACAGACTGATGCCAGTGCTGAAGATTGGGGAGCAGCTAATACCACCACCAGTTGTGGTGGCAGATGGAGTGCACAAGATTTAACCCTGTTGGGAGCACTAGGGATTAACTATCTAGAAATGCTGGGAGCATTTCATGGACTCCGGGCCTACTGCTTAGATATGCACCAGTTGCATGTACGGTTACAAATTAATAATATCACAGTGGTGGCATATATTAATCATATGGGTGGAATAAAATCGATATCATGTGATGAATTGGCTAATTACATCTGGCACTGGTGTCTGGATAGAGAGATTTGGATCTCAGCTACTTACCTTCCAGGTAAACTAAATACGGTGACGGACACCAGGTCACGCAATTCAACGACAACATTGAATGGATGTTGGATCGGGACCCGGGGCCAGCAGCGATGGATGCTTCTCGCTGCATTGGGGGGATTGTTTTGCTATGCATTTCCCCCCTTCTGCCTCATCAGTGGGGTCTTACAAAAAATTAAATAAGACTCCGCAACGGCCACCATCACTGAAGTGCTGGAGTTCTGGCCACCCTTCATTCCATGAAGGATTGAGCTACAGTGCCATTAATTTGCAAGGAGTGCCCTATCTAATTACCTGGGCCGAGGGAGTGATCACCTGCCTATAGGATCACACCCACTGGTATCTAAACTGATGAGGGGTATTAATTCTATTCCCCCAGGGCCAGATACACCCATACATGGGACTTAGGCATAGAATTTACTATGCTTCGAGGATGGACACCAATATCGGGGCTCACCCTGGATAACTAACATATAATATGGTTATGATTATGGCTCTTGTAACAGCACAACGGGTCCAGTCCTTACTAAGCTAAGTATGGATGCCATGTGTTAACCAATGGCAAGATAACCTTCCTGATACAGGGGTTACTCAAACTATATCGACCCAGTTCCTCTGGCCAAAAATTATCATTCTGGCCTATCCTGCAGATAGTCGGCTCTGCATTGTGACATATATTTTACGATATAGAAGTAACCAAGAATCTAGGGGCACGGAGAGGGCTTTACCCTCAAGCCACAAACGCCCTCATCATAAGGTCACAGTGCAAGCCATTTCCAGTTGGCTAAGGGTGGTATTGGGTGCAGCGGGGATGGACACTGATGTTTTTAAATCTCACTCCACCAGGGCTGCATCCACGTCGGCGGCTAGGATGATGGGAGTCCCTATGGACCACATCCTTGCTACAGCGGGTTGGAGCAGTGAACGGACTTTCAGCACTTCTATTATAAACCCGTGGCCGCTCCTGAGACGTTGCAGGGGAAAATGTTAAGTTCTGTTACATGATTTACCCAATGTGGGGCATATCATTTTAGGTATGATTAAATACCTTCTTTGTTTTTCAGCACAGTGTCATGTCTGAAATGCGTTCATCCTCCATCCCTAGCATGGCAGTGTGTGAGCATGGACTCGTTCCAGGGCATGAAATCACAGAGCTTTGAAATCTTCACATAGTCACTCATGTGACTCTGACGTAAAATAGTAAGATTAAATGAGAACTTACCAGTTTGAAGTTTGATCTTTATTTTATGAGGAGTTACGATGAGGGATTACGTGCCCTCCGCTCCCAAACCCTCTCTTATAAAGTTCAACTGGTATATAAAGTTCTCTCTTATCTTACTATGTTAGTCTACTCTGGTATCTGTGATTTCACACCACTGCTTTGAAGAATGTCGCGCATGCGTGCTGGCGGGGTCTTCAGGTAATCCCTCATCGTCCTCATAAAATAAAGATCAAACTTCAAACTGGTAAGTTCTCATTTAATCTTACTATTTCTAAAGGCCAGCACACCAAAAGCTTTCTTTACCACCCTATCTACATGCGATTCCACCTTCAGGGAACCATGCACAATTATTCCTAGATCCCTCTGTTCCACAGCGTTCCTCAATAATACCTGTAGTCGACAGTACCCGTAGTCGACACCGAACCCGTGTCTCCGGCGCTGCTTTCGCTGTAAGGCAGCAACTCTACTGCTGCGCCACCGTGACACCCTAGTAACCCACAAAAAAGCTACACGTCCTTGAGATGTGGGGGGAAACCGGAGCTCCCAGAGAAAACCCACGTGGCCACGGGGAGAAGGTGTAAACTCACACACACACACACACACACACACACACACACACACACACACACACACACACACACACACACACACACACACACACACACACACACACACACACACACACACACACACACACCACCCACACCCTATTGTCAGGATTGTGCCTGGGTCTCTTGGGCTGTGAGGCAGTGTCTCCACTGCTGCACCACCCTGCTGCTCTCACAGAGAGAACAAGAGTTGTGATGTGTGGATTATTTGAGGAGGTAACTGAGATGAAGGCAGGGCTCTAGATGTGGTTTATATGGACTTTGGAAGGGGCTTTTGTGCTCGTTCTGCATGGTAGGCTGGTTCAAAAGGTTCATGGTGGGTGGACAGCTCTGTTGTTGGTGACAAAAGCAAATGTCGAGGGTGCCTGCTCAGCTAAGGCCCGGGAATGTTGTTTTAGTTTAGTTTAGCAAGTTTAGTTTATTGTCACGTGTACTGAGGTACAGTGAAAAACATATTTGTTGCGATCTAACCAGTCAGCGGACAGAATTGACATGATTATAATTGTGTCGTCCACAGTGTACAGATACAGGGTAAATGGAGTAACATTAAGTGCAAGGTAAAGTCCAATTAAAGATAGCCTGAAGGGCCTGTCCCACCAGCATGCAACTCTATGCGATGAGCGCGATCAAACTAGAAGCGGGGGCCGCGCGGAGGTCGGGTGATCCCCTGTACAGGGACGTTCCCACCAGCACGCGCCTGCATGCGGCAAGCGCAACCAAACCGGCAGCGAGGGCCGCGCGGAGGTCGGGTGAGTGGCGCAACGCGGCACAAAGTGAGGCGAACTTGGAGCGAAGTCTTAAAGGTAAGTTCGCCATGACAGAGAGGGGCACACAGAGAGGGGCACAGAGGCACACACACACAGAGGGCCACGGAGCCACACACATAGAGGGTCACGGAGGCACTTACAAATAGGTTCACGGAGGCACGATGTTGGGGCAGCGTGTAAATGTCGAGGGAACTGCGAGCCGACAAGCCGTTGCCGCGCGGAATTTTTGAACATGGTCAGTTTTCGGAGCCCTGCGCGGTGTCGGGACGAACTCCGCACAATTCCGCACGGCTCCGGCGATCGAAGTGGGACCGGCCCCGCGACGCCGGACGGCTCAAGCGACCACGTTTGGTCGCGCTAATCGCATAGAGTTGCATGCTGGTGGGACAGGCCCTTGAGGGTCTTCAATGAGGTGGATGGGAGGTCAGGACCGCTCTGTTGTTGGTGAGAGGACGGTTCAATTGCCTGATAGCAGCCAGTAAAGAAACTGTCCCTGGATATGGATGTGTGTGTTTTCACAATTCTGTACCTCCAGCCTGATGGGAGAGGGGAGAAGAGGGAGTGACCGGGGTGAGACTGGTTCTTGATTATCCTGTTGGCCTTGCTGGGGCAGCGTGAAGTGTTGATGGAGTTGATGGAAGGGATATTGCATGATGGTCTGGGCTGCTGGCCTTGCCGGGGCAGCATGAAGTGTAGATGGAGTTGATGGAAGGGATATTGCATGATGGTCTGGGCTGCTGGCCTTGCTGGGGCAGTGTGAAGTGTAGATGGAGTTGATGGAAGGGATATTGCATGATGGTCTGGGCTGCATCCACCATTCTCTGCAGTTTCTTGCTGCCTTGGATTAAGCTGTTACCAAACCATGCTGTGATGCACAACGATAAGATGCTTCCAACGGAACGTCTCTGCAAGTTGGTGAGTGTTGATGGGGACATGTGAAACCTCCTGGCCTGTCCCACTTGGGTGATTTCTCGGCAACTGCCGGTGACTGTCATAGTCGTAGCAGGTTGCCGAAAAACCGGCGACTGCACTAATGGGCCTGTCCCTTGGGCGATGTTTTTTAGGCGACTGCCGGCGAATACCACATTGAAATCCGCCAAAGTAAGCACCAGCGACAACCTACGTCACCCGGCGACACCCTACAACAGCACCTACGTCAAACTACGCTCATTTGCCGTCAAACCCAAGGTCGCCTCTGTGTCGCCGAAAAACATTCAACATGTTGAAAATTTTTCGGTGACCAGGAAGACGATATGACTTTTTGGGCGACTGAAGGTACAGGTGACACCCCAGCGAGCGCATAGTCTCCTGTAGTCACCTAAAAAGTGGTCTAAGTGGGACAGGCCCATAAGGAAGGTGTGCTTTCATGGTCGTTGCTTCAACATGCTCGTTGCTTCAACAAGGTGTGCTTTCTTGGTCGTTGCTTCAACAAGGTCACTGCTTCAACAAGGTGTGCTTTCATGGTCGTTGCTTCAACATGGTCGTTGCTTCAACAAGGTGTGCTTTCATGGTCGTTGCTTCAACATGGTCGCTGCTTCAACAAGGTGCGCTTTCTTGGTCGTTGCTTCAACAAGGTGTGCTTTCTTGGTCGTTGCTTCAACAAGGTCGCTGCTTCAACAAGGTGTGCTTTCATGGTCGTTGCTTCAACATGGTCGTTGCTTCAACAAGGTGTGCTTTCATGGTCGTTGCTTCAACATGGTCGCTGCTTCAACAAGGTGCGCTTTCTTGGTCGTTGCTTCAACAAGGTGTGCTTTCTTGGTCGTTGCTTCAACATGGTCACTGCTTCAACAAGGTGCGCTTTCTTGGTCGTTGCTTCAACAAGGTCGCTGCTTCAACAAGGTGTGCTTTCTTGGTCGTTACTTCAACAAGGTCACTGCTTCAACAAGGTGTGCTTTCATGGTCGTTGCTTCAACATGGTCGCTGCATCAACAAGGTGTGCTTTCTTGGTCGCTGCTTCAACAAGGTGTGCTTTCTTGGTCGTTGCTTCAACAAGGTCGCTGCTTCAACAAGGTGCGCTTTCTTGGTCGTTGCTTCAACAAGGTGTGCTTTCATGGTCGTTGCTTCAACATGGTCACTGCTTCAACAAGGTGTGCTTTCATGGTCGTTGCTTCAACATGGTCGCTGCTTCAACAAGGTGTGCTTTCTTGGTCGTTGCTTCAACATAGTCGTTGCTTCAACAAGGTGCGCTTTCTTGGTCGTTACTTCAACAAGGTTGATGCTTCAACAAGGTGTGCTTTCATGGTCGTTGCTTCAACATGGTCGCTGCTTCAACAAGGTGTGCTTTCTTGGTCGTTGCTTCAACAAGGTGTGTTTTCATGGTCGTTGCTTCAACATGGTCGCTGCTTCAACAAGGTGTGCTTTCTTGGTCGCTGCTTCAACAAGATGTGCTTTCTTGGTCGTTGCTTCAACATGGTCGCTGCTTCAACAAGATGTGCTTTCTTGGTCGTTGCTTCAACATGGTCGCTGCTTCAACAAGGTGTGCTTTCATGGTCGTTGCTTCAACATGGTTGTTGCTTCATCAAGGTGTGCTTTCTTGGTCGTTGCTTCAACATGGTCGCTGCTTCAACAAGGTGTGCTTTCATGGTCGTTGCTTCAACATGGTCGCTGCATCAACAAGGTGTGCTTTCTTGGTCGCTGCTTCAACAAGGTGTGCTTTCTTGGTCGTTGCTTCAACAAGGTCGCTGCTTCAACAAGGTGCGCTTTCTTGGTCGTTGCTTCAACAAGGTGTGCTTTCATGGTCGTTGCTTCAACATGGTCGCTGCTTCAACAAGGTGTGCTTTCTTGGTCGTTGCTTCAACATGGTCGCTGCTTCAACAAGGTGTGCTTTCATGGTCGTTGCTTCAACATGGTCGCTGCTTCAACAAGGTGTGCTTTCTTGGTCGTTGCTTCAACATGGTCGTTGCTTCAACAAGGTGCGCTTTCTTGGTCGTTGCTTCAACATGGCTGGTTCTGGACAAGTTGGTGATGATATTTACTCCTTGGAGCTTGAAGCGTTCAACCACCAATGCAAACTGGGGTATGTGAACCGCTTCACTTCCTGAAGTTGATCACTAACTCCTTTGTCTTGCTGACATTGAGGGCAAGACGGACAAATAGGTGCAGGAGTTGGTTATTCGCCCCTTCAAGTCAACACCGCCATTCAATATGATCACGGCTGATCATCCGTACCCCATTCCTGCTTTTCCCCATACCCCATGATGCCTTTAGCCCAAAGAGCTAAATCTAACTCGCTTTTGAAAACATCCAGTGAATTGGCCTCCACTGCATTCTGTGGCCGAGAATTCCACAGATTCACAACTCTCTGAGTGAAGTTTTCCCTCATCTCAGTCCTACCCCTTATCCTTAAATTGTGTTACCCATGGCTCTGGACTCTCCCAACATTGGGAACATTTTTCCTGCATCTAGCCTGTCCAATCCTGTATGATTTTATTAATGTTTCAATGAGATCCCCTCTCATCCTTCTATATTCCAGTGAATACAAGCCGAGTCGAGCCATTCTTTCATCATATGACAGTCCTGCCATCCCGGGAATTAACCCGGTGAACCTACGCTGCACTCCCTCAATTGCAAGCACGTCATTCCTCAAATTAGGACACCGGGTTACGAGATTCTCAATCTCGTCATTAACTGATATCCGGCCTACAATGGTGGTGTCGTCTGCGAATTTGTAAATGGAATTAGATCTGTACGTAGCTGAACGGTCGTGGGTGTACAAGGAGTGAGGAGGGGGGCTGAGAAGCAGTGTGGAGGATTATCGTAGAGGATGATTTGTCCCTCATCCTCACTGATTGGGGTCTGTAGGTCAGGAAGTCGAGAATCCAGTTGCAGAGTCGAGTGCTGACTCCAAGTTCCACGAGTTTGGCAATGAGCACGGAGTGTACAATGGTATGAAAGACAGAGGTGTGGTCCATGAATAGAAGTCTGATGTAGGTGTCTCTCTTCTCCAGGTGTTCTAGGCATGAGTGTAGGCCCAAGGAGATAGCATTGTGGTGGTAGGCGCTGGGTAGACTGGATGTTCCATAACCATAAAGGTACAAGGCATTGGTGAGACCAATTCTGGAGTATGGTGTACAATTTTGGTCGCCTAATTATAGGAAGGATGTCAACAAAATAGAGAGAGTACAGAGGAGATTTAGTAGAACGTTGCCTGGGTTCCTGCAACTAAGTTACAGAGAAAGGTTGAACAAGTTAGGTCTTTATTCTTTGGAGCGCAGAAGGTTAAGGGGGGACTTGATTGAGGTCTTTAAAATGATGAAAGGGATAGACAGAGTTGACGTGGATAAGCTTTTCCCATTGAGGGTAGGAAAGATTCAAACAAGAGGGCATGACATGAGAATTAAGGGACAGAAGTTTAGGGGTAACATGAGGGGGAACTATTTACTCAGAGAGTGGTGGCTGTGTGGAATGATCTTCCTGCAGAAGTGGTGGAGGCAGGATCGATTTTAACATTTAAAAGTAAAGTGGATAGGTTTCTGGACGGGAAGGGAATGGAGGGGTGTGGTCTGAGTGCAGGTAGATGGGACTAGGGGAAAATAAATGGTCGACACGGACTGGAATCTGAGGGGTAGCGTATTTCACACAGAGGATGGTGGGTGTATAGAACACACTGCCAGAGGAGGTAGTTGATGCTGGGACTATCCCATCCTTTAAGAAACATTTGGAGAGGTACATGGATAGACGTTTGGAGGGATATAGTCCAAAGGTGGGACTAGTGTAGTTGGGACATTTTTGGCCGGTGTGGGCAAGTTGGGCCGAAGGGCCTGTTTCCATGCTGTATCCATGCTATATTTAAGAGGGCGTTAGATGTGGCACTTGTGGCTAAAGGGATCAGCGGGTATGGAGAGAAGGCAGGTACGGGATACTGAGTTGGATGATCAGCCATGATCACATTGAATGGCGGTGCAGGCTCGAAGGGCCAAATGGCCTACTCCTGCACCTATTTTCTATGTTTCTATCACGCTATGAATAGTGTAGATGGGGCATGTTGGCTAGTGTGGGCAAGTTGTGCCGAAGGGCCTGTTTCCCCGCTGTATAACTCTATGACTGGGCCCTGCTCGCAGGAGGGAGAGGGTTGTGGTATCGATCGTCGGGGGAGGGGGGGGTCCCGGGCTGAGGCCGGGGGGGGGGGGGGGGGTTGGGGTGGGATTAGGGCG
>OY740805.1:42091970-42210093 GCA_963514005.1 Raja brachyura | reverse complement strand
GGGATGTTCCTGTATACACGGGCGGGGCTGAGTCTCACTGGGATATTCCTGTGTACACGGGCGGGTGTGAGTTACACTGGGATGTTCCTGTGTACACAGGCGGGGGTGAGTTACACTGGGATCTTGCTGTGTACCCGGGCGGGGGTGAGTTACACTGGGATCTTCCTGTGTACACGGGCGGGGCTGAGTTACACTGGGATCTTCCTGTGTATACGGGCGGTGATTAGTTACACTGGAGTCTTGCTGTGTACACGGGCTGGGATGAGTTACACTGGGATATTCCTGTGTACACGGGCGGGGCTGAGTCACACTGGGATCTTGCTGTGTACACGGGCGGGGGTGAGTTGCACTGGGATATTCCTGTGTACACGGGCGGGGATGAGTTACACTGGGATCTTGCTGTGTACACGGGCTGGGATGAGTTACACTGGGATCTTGCTGTGTACACGGGCTGGGATGAGTTACACTGGGATATTCCTGTGTACACGGGCGGGGATGAGTCACACTGGGGTCTTCCTGTGTACACGGGCGGGGATGAGTTACACTGGGATCTTGCTGTGTACACGGGCGGGGCTGAGGCACACTGGGATCTTGCTGTGTACACGGGCGGGGGTGAGTCACACTGGGATATTCCTGTGTACACGGGCAGGGGTGAGTTACACTGGGATCTTGCTGTGCACACGGGCGGGGCTGAGTTACACTGGAGTCTTGCTGCATCTCCCAGGCTGGGCTCGGCGGCGGCGGCAGCGTCCCCAGGCCCGGCGGCCGTTCCCCGGTGATCACCGGGAGCTCTCTGCCACCCGCCGGCTCCGGGATGGTGAAGCTGTCGCGGAGACCCCGGCCCTTGCGCCGGGGCGAGGGCTCGGTGCCCGGGAACCCCGCGCCGCAGCCAGGCCGACCCGAGCGCCGCTGCCCGGAGCTCCCGGGGCCCGCAAACTGCGGCCCCCCGCCGGCGGGGGACTGGGGCGAGCGGCCGGTGGCGAACTCTGGACCGGAGGCCGGGCCCTCATCGCCCCCGCTCCTCTCCCTCAACGGCGAGGGCGGCCACATCTGGAGCGGCTCCTCCCGGGACCTCGCTCCCGTGTCCGGGCCCTCCGCCTCGGCCGACCTGCAAGATTCAAGATTCAATTGTCACATGTACCCAGTACAGGACAGTCACACTTCAGTTTCAATTTCAGCAGCGGCGGCCGGGGTGAGATGGAGGGAGAAGGGACGGGGAGAGAGTGGGGAGACAGGATGGAGGAGAGAGGGGGGGGAGAAGAGAGGGGGGGGAGGAGAGAGGGGGGGAGGAGAGAGGGGGGGGGGAGAGAGGGGGGGGGGGAGAAGAGAGGGGTGGGAGGAGAGAGGGGGGGGGAGGAGAGAGGGGGGGGGGAGAGAGGGGGGGGGGGAGAGAGGGGGGGGGGAGAGAGGGGGGGGGAGAGGGGGGGGGAGAGGGGGGGGGAGAGGGGGGGGGGAGAGGGGGGGGGAGAGAGGGGGGGGAGAGAGGGGGGGGAGAGAGGGGGGGGGAGAGAGGGGGGGGGAGAGAGGGGGGGGAGAGAGGGGGGGGGAGAGAGGGGGGGGGAGAGAGGGGGGGGGAGGGGAGGGGGGGGAGAGAAGGGGGGGGGAGAGAAGGGGGGGAGAGAAGGGGGGGGGAGGGGAGAGAGGAGGGGGGAGGGAAGAGGGGGGAGGGAAGAGGAGAGAGGGGAGGGTACAATCTATACAATTCAATCCGTTTTATTCGTGCAAGTGAAATGAATTTGCCAGCAGCGGTACAATGATAAAGAACACACAACACACAATAAAAATGTAACCCAAAACATCCAGCACAGCATTCCTCACTGTGGTGGAAGGCACAAGGTTTGGCCAGTCCTCCTCCATGTTCAGAACAGGGGGGGGGAAGAGTGAGGTGGTGCTGATGTGGGGGAGAGAGAGGGAGCGGAGAGGAAAGGAGAGGAAGGGGGCGGGGTAGAGACTGGGAGAGAGAGAGAGGGGGGGTGGAGAAAGAGAGAGAGAGGCGGGAGGAGAGGGGGCGGAGAGAGGGCGGAAGCGGTAGAGAACGAGCAAGCGAGTGAGAGGGAGAGGCGCTCACACACAATACTGACCACAGCTCCGTCTCCCAGACACGGAGCTTCCCATTCCTCCCGCATCCCACTCACCCGGGAGCGTGAACCCGGAGCACCAGCTCCCATCGCAGAATCAGGAAGGGGGTGCGGGGAGTTGGGGGGGGGGGGAGGGAACAGCATGGAAGGGAAGATGAAATCCCAGATATTACAGGGACGTCACAGAGACGGGGAGAGGGTGAAGGGGGGGAGGGTTACAGAGACGGGGAGAGTGTGAAGGGGGGGAGGGGGGGGGTTACAGAGACGGAGAGAGGGTGAAGGGGCCCGAGGGGGTTACGGAGACGGGGAGAGGGTGAAGGAGGGGGTTACGGAGACGGGGAGAGGGTGAGGGGGGGTTACGGAGACGGGGAGAGGGTGAAGGGGGGGGGGGTTACAGAGACGGGGAGAGGGTGAAGGAGGGGGGTTACAGAGACGGGGAGAGGGTGAAGGGGGGGGTTACGGAGACGGGGAGAGGGTGAAGGGGGGGGGTTACAGAGACAGGGAGAGGGTGAAGGGGGGGGGGTTACAGAGACGGGGAGAGTGTGAAGGGGAGGGGGGGGTTACGGAGACGGGGAGAGGGTGAAGGGGGGGTTACGGAGACGGGGAGAGGGTGAAGGGGGGGTTACGGAGACGGGGAGAGAGTGAGGGGGGGGGGGGTTACGGAGACGGGGAGAGGGTGAAGGGGCCCGAGGGGGTGATAGTGAAACCCCTGCCCTATTGCCCCGTGTGGAGACACCATCTGCCATTCGATCTGATATCTGCTCTGACTGCCACCCGCGCCCTAATCCCCCCCCCCCCATCCCGGCCTCAGCCCGGGATCCCCCCCCCCCCGCCAATGGAGACCACAACCCTCTCCCTCCCGCCAGCAGTGCCCAGTCACAGAGTGACACAGCGGGGAAACAGGCCCTTCAGCACAACATGCCCCATCTACACTAGTCATAGAGTGATACAGCATGGAAACAGGCCCTTCGGCCCAACTTGCCCACACCGGCCAACAATGCCCCAGCTACACTAGTCACAGAGTGATACAGCATGGAAACAGGCCCTTCGGCCCAACTTGCCCACACTAGCCAACATGCCCCATCTACACTAGTCACAGAGTGATACAGCATGGAAACAGGCCCTTCGGCCCAACTTGCCCACACCGGCCAACAATGTGCCATCTACACTAGTCCCACCTTTGGACTATATCCCTCCAAGCGTCTCCTATCCATGTACCTGTCCAAATGTTTCTTAAAGGATGGGATAGTCCCAGCATCAACTACCTCCTCCGGCAGTGTGTTCTATACACCCACCACCCTCTGTGTGAAATACGCTACCCCTCAGATTCCTATTAAATCTTTTCCCCTTCACCCTGAACCCATGTCCTCTGGTCCTCGATTCCCCTACTCTGGGTAAAAGACTCTGTGCCTCTACCCGATCTATTCCTCTCATGATTTTGTACACCTCTATAAGATCACCCCTCATCCTCCTGCGCTCCAAGGAATCAAGACCCAGTCTACTCAGCCTCTCCCTGTAGCTCGCACCCTCTGGTCCTGGCACCATCCTTGTAAATCTTTTCTGAACCCTTCCAAGCCCCGTCGCGCCCAGCTTGTTCCCCAGATCCCGGGCCTCCCCTTCCTCGCACTTATCTCCGTTAAATTCCTTCAACCATTCGTCAGCCCACTTGCCCTGTGATTTTTAATAACATTCTCTACCTACAATACTATCCACTTCAGTGGCATCTGATAACTAGCTTATCATGTCGCCCACTTTGTATCCGTGTGTGCCGTATCGTGCCGGCTTAACCGCCCGTCCAAATCTCTCTCAGACACAGTGATGTCTGATTCCACTGGGGCCCATAGAAACATAGAAATTAGGTGCAGGAGTAGGACATTCGGCCCTTCGAGCCTGCACCGCCATTCAATATGATCATGGCTGATCATCCAACCCAGTATCCCGTACCTGCCCTCTCTCCATACCCTCTGATCCCCTTAGCCACAAGGGCCACATCTAACTCCCTCTTAAATATAGCTTAAGTATAGCCCAGGACGTAACGCTCGCTCCTCTCCATCCTTGTTTCTGTGTCTCCATCCCTGTGTCATGGGGAAAAGGTTCTGACATCCTACCCTATCTCTGCCTCTCATAATGTCATCGGCCTCCTCTCCAGAGAGGAACAAGCCTAGCCCCGTCTTAGTTTAGTTCAGAGATACAGTAGGGAAACAGGCCCTTCGGCCCATCGAGTCTGTGCCGACCGACCAGCGATCCCCACACACGCTAACGCTATCCAACACAATTAAAATTGTACAAGGCATTGGTGAGACCAATTCTGGAGTATGGTGTACAATTTTGGTCGCCTAATTATAGGAAGGATGTCAACAAAATAGAGAGAGTACAGAGGAGGTTTACTAGAATGTTGCCTGGGTTCCAGGAACTAAGTTACAGAGAAAGGTTGAACAAGTTGGGTCTTTATTCTTTGGAGCGCAGAAGGTTGAGGGGGGACTTGATTGAGGTCTTTAAAATGATGAAAGGGATAGACAGAGTTGACGTGGATAAGCTTTTCCCATTGAGGGTAGGGAAGATTCAAACAAGAGGGCATGACATGAGAATTAAGGGACAGAAGTTTAGGGGTAACATGAGGGGGATCTTCTTTACTCAGAGAGTGGTGGCTGTGTGGAATGATCTTCCTGCAGAAGTGGTGGAGGCAGGATCGATTTTCACATTTAAAAGTAAAGTGGATAGGTATATGGACGGGAAGGGAATGGAGGGGTGTGGTCTAAGTGCAGGTAGATGGGACTAGAGGAAAATAAATGTTCGGCACGGACTGGAAGGGCCGAGAAGGCCTGTTTCCGTGCTGTAATGGTTATATGGTTAAAACAAGTTACCATTTTTGCCAAAGCCAATTAACCTACAAACCTGCACGTCTTTGGTGTGTGGGAGGAAACCGGAGCACCCGTAGAAAACCCACGCAGGTCACAGGGAGAACGTGCACACTCCGTACAGACAGCACCCGTAGTCAGAATCGAACCCCGGGTTGTCTGGTGCTGTAAGGCAGCAACTCTACCGCTGCGCCACCGTGCCGTCCAGTCTCTCCCCATCATTGAAGGTGCTGGTGAATCTCCTCCGCACTCTCCGCAGGGCGAATACAAGATTCCCGCAGAGGGTGGTCGCGGTGGCGCAGCGGTAGCGTTGTCACCTTACAGCGAATGCAGCGCCGGGGATCCGGGTTCCATCCCCACTACGGGTCCTGTCTGCACGCACGTTCTCCCCGTGACCTGCCTGGGTTTTCCCCGAGATCCTCGGTTTCCACCCGCACTCCAAAGACTTGCAGGTCTGCAGGGTAATTGGCTTTGTAAAGATTGGAATTTTTTTGGTAAAAATTAACTATTGGCTTTGGTAATTGTAAAAATAGTCCCCAGTGGGTGCAGGATAGTGTTAGTGTGCGGGGATCGCTGGCCGGCACGGACCCGGTGGGCTGAAGGGCCTGTTTCTGTGCTGTATCTCTAAACTAAATACAAGTAATGACCAGAACTGTACAATACTCCAAGTGCTGCCCAAAGGTCTAACATAAAGCCCAGACCTTTATAACCATATAACAATTACCTATCCTACACCCACGAGGGCCAATTCTTACATTTACCAATCCAATTAACCTACAAATCTGCACGTCTTTGGAGAGGGGGAGGAAACCGAAGATATCGGGGAAACCTAAGTGGATCATGGGGAGAACAAACAAACGCTGTACAGACATGTAACCATATAACATTTACAGCACGGAAACAGGCCTTCTCGGCCCTTCCAGTCCGTGCCGAACCATTTATTTTCCCCTAGTCCCATCTACCTGCACTCAGACCATACCCCTCCATTCCCTTCCCGTCCATATACCTATCCACTTTACTTTTTAATGTTAAAATCGATCCTGCCTCCACCACTTCTGCTGGAAGATCATTCCACACAGCCACCACTCTCTGAGTAAAGAAGATCCCCATCAAGTTACCCCTAAACTTCTGTCCCTTAATTCTCATGTCATGCCCTCTTGTTTGAATCGTCCCTACCCTCAATGGGAAAAGCTTATCCACGTCAACTCTGTCTATCCCTTTCATCATTTTAAAGAACTCAATCAAGTCCCCCCTTAACCTTCTGCGCTCCAAAGAATAAAGACCTAACTTGTTCAACCTTTCTCTGTAACTTAGTTGCTGGAACCCAGGCAACGTTCTAGTAAATCTCCTCTGTACTCTCTCTATTTTGTTGACATCCTTCCTGTAATTAGGCGACCAAAATTGTACACCATACTCCAGAATTGGTCTCACCAATGCCTTGTACCTTTATGGTTATGGAACATCCAGTCTACCCAGCGCCTACCACCACAATGCTATCTCCTTGGGCCTACACTCATGCCTAGAACACCTGGAGAAGAGAGACACCTACATCAGACTTCTATTCATGGACCACACCTCTGTCTTTCATACCATTGTACACTCCGTGCTCATTGCCAAACTCGTGGAACTTGGAGTCAGCACTCGACTCTGCAACTGGATTCTCGACTTCCTGACCTACAGACCCCAATCAGTGAGGATGAGGGACAAATCATCCTCTACGATAATCCTCCGCACTGCTTCTCAGCCCCCCTCCTCACTCCTTGTACACCCACGACCGTTCAGCCACGTACAGATCTAATTCCATTTACAAATTCGCAGACGACACCACCATTGTATGCCGGATATCAGTTAATGACGAGATTGAGAATCTCGTAACCCGGTGTCCTAATTTGAGGAAGGACGTTCTTGCAATTGAGGGAGTGCAGCGTAGGTTCACTGGGTTAATTCCCGGGATGGCGGGACTGTCATATGATGAAAGAATGGCTCGACTCGGCTTGTATTCACTGGAATATAGAAGGATGAGAGGGGATCTCATTGAAACATTAATAAAATCATGCAGGATTGGACAGGCCAGATGCAGGAAAAATGTTCCCAATGTTGGGAGAGTCCAGAACCATGGGTAACACAATTTAAGGATAAGGGGTAGGACTGAGATGAGGGAAAACTTCACCCAGACAGTTGTGAATCTGTGGAATTCTCGGCCACAGAATGCAGTGGAGGCCAATTCACTGGATGTTTTCAAAAGCAAGTTAGATTTAGCTCTTTGGGCTAAAGGCATCATGGGATATGGGGAAAAGCAGGAATGGGGTACGGATGATCAGCCGTGATCATATTGAATGGCGGTGTTGACTTGAAGGGCCGAATAACCAACTCCTGCACCTATTTGTCCGTCTCGCCCTCAATGTCAGCAAGACAAAGGAGTTAGTGATCAACTTCAGGAAGTGAAGCGGTTCACATACCCCAGTTTGCATTGGTGGTTGAACGCTTCAAGCTCCTAGGAGTAAATATCATCACCAACTTGTCCAGAACCAGCCATGTTGAAGCAACGACCAAGAAAGCGCACCTTGTTGAAGCAACGACCATGTTGAAGCAACGACCAAGAAAGTACACCTTGTTGAAGCAGCGACCATGTTGAAGCAACGACCATGTTGAAGCAACGACCAAGAAAGCACACCTTGTTGAAGCAGCGACCATGTTGAAGCAACGACCAAGAAAGCACACCTTGTTGAAGCAACGACCATGTTGAAGCAACGACCATGAAAGCACACCTTGTTGAAGCAGCGACCATGTTGAAGCAACGACCAAGAAAGCACATCTTGTTGAAGCAGCGACCAAGAAAGCACACCTTGTTGAAGCAGCGACCATGTTGAAGCAACGACCAAGAAAGCACACCTTGTTGAAGCAGCGACCATGTTGAAGCAACGACCAGGAAAGCACACCTTGTTGAAGCAGCGACCATGTTGAAGCAACGACCATGAAAGCACACCTTGTTGAAGCAACGACCAAGAAAGCGCACCTTGTTGAAGCAGTGACCATGTTGAAGCAACGACCATGGAAGCACACCTTGTTGAAGCAACGAGCATGTTGAAGCAACGACCATGAAAGCACACCTTGTTGAAGCAGCGACCAAGAAAGCACACCTTGTTGAAGCAATGACCATGTTGAAGCAACGACCAAGAAAGCTCACCTTGTTGAAGCAGCGACCATGTTGAAGCAACGACCAAGAAAGCGCACCTTGTTGAAGCAGCGACCATGTCGAAGCAACGACCAAGAAAGCACACCTTGTTGAAGCAGCGACCATGTTGAAGCAACGACCAAGAAAGCGCACCTTGTTGAAGCAGTGACCTTGTTGAAGCAACGACCATGAAAGCACACCTTGTTGAAGCAATGAGCATGTTGAAGCAACGACCATGAAAGCACACCTTCCTTATGGGCCTGTCCCACTTAGACCACTTTTTAGGTGACTACAGGAGACTATGCGCTCGCCGGGGTGTCACCTGTACCTTCAGTCGCCCAAAGAGTCATAGCGTCTTCCTGGTCACCGAAAAATTTTCAACATGTTGAATGTTTTTCGGCGACACAGAGGCGACCTTGGGTTTGACGGCAAATGAGCGTAGTTTGACGTAGGTGCTGTTGTAGGGTGTCGCCGGGTGACGTTGGTTGTCGCTGGTGCTGACTTTGGCGAATTTCAATGTGATATTCGCCGGCAGCCGCCTAAAAAACATCGCCCAAGGGACAGGCCCATTAGTCCAGTCGCCGGTTTTTCGGCAACCTGCTACGACTATGACAGTCACCGGCAGTTGCCGAGAAATCACCCAAGTGGGACAGGCCAGGAGGTTTCACATGTCCCCATCAACACTCACCAACTTGCAGAGATGTTCCGTTGGAAGCATCTTATCGTTGTGCATCACAGCATGGTTTGGTAACAGCTTAATCCAAGGCAGCAAGAAACTGCAGAGAATGGTGGATGCATCCCAGACCATTATGCAATATCCCTTCCATCAACTCCATCTACACTTCACACTGCCCCAGCAAGGCCAGCAGCCCAGACCATTATGCAATATCCCTTCCATCAACTCCATCTACACTTCACACTGCCCCAGCAAGGCCAGCAGCCCAGACCATCATGCAATATCCCTTCCATCAACACTTCACACTGCCCCAGCAAGGCCAGCAGCCCAGACCATCATGCAATACCCCTTCCATCAACTCCATCTACACTTCATGCTGCCCCAGCAAGGCTAGCAGCCCAGACCATCATGCAATATCCCTTCCATCAACTCCATCCACACTTCACGCTGCCCCAGCAAGGCCAGCAGCCCAGACCATCATGCAATATCCCTTCCATCTACACTTCACACTGCCCCAGCAAAGCCAGCAGCCCAGACCATTATGCAATATCCCTTCCATCAACTCCATCTACACTTCATGCTGCCCCAGCAAGGCCAACAGGATAATCAAGAACCGGTCTCACCCCGGTCACTCCCTCTTCTCCCCTCTCCCATCAGGCTGGAGGTACAGAATTGTGAAAACACACACCTCCAGATCCAGGGACAGTTTCTTTACTGGCTGCTATCAGGCAATTGAACCGTCCTCTCACCAACAACAGAGCGGTCCTGACCTCCCATCCACCTCATTGAAGACCCTCAGCCTGTCCCACCAGCATGCAACTCTATGCGATTAGCGTGACCTAACGTGGTCGCTTGAGCCGTCCGGCGTCGCGGGGCCGGTCCCACTTCGATCGCCGGAGCCGCGCGGAATTGTGCGGAGTTCGTCCCGACACCGCGCAGGGCTCCAAAAAACTGACCATGTTCAAAAATTCCGCGCGGCAACGGCTTGTCGGCTCGCGGTCGCCTCGACATTTACACGCTGCCCCGACATCGTGCCTCAGTGAACCTATTTGTAAGTGCCTCAGTGACCCTCCATGTGTGTGGCTCCGTGGCCCTCTGTGTGTGTGTGCCTCTGTGCCCCTCTGTGTCCTGGCGAACTTACCTTTAAGACTTCGCTCCAAGTTCGCCTCACTTTGTGCCGCGTTGCGCCACTCACCCGACCTCCGCGCGGCCCTCGCTGCCGGTTTGGTTGCGCTTGCCACATGCAGGCGCGTGCTGGTGGGAACGGCCCTGTACAGGGGATCACCCGACCTCCGCGCGGCCCCCGCTTCTAGTTTGATCGCGCTTATCGCATAGAGTTGCATGCTGGTGGGACAGGCCCTTGCAGGCTATCTTTAATTGGACTTTACCTTGCACTTAATGTTACTCCATTTACCCTGTATCTGTACACTGTGGACGACACAATTATAATCATGTCAATTCTGTCCGCTGACTGGTTAGATCGCAACAAATATGTTTTTCACTGTACCTCAGTACACGTGACAATAAACTAAACTTGCTAAACTAAACTAAAACAACATTCCCGGGCCTGAGCTGAGCAGGCACCCTCGACATTTGCTTTTGTCACCAACAACAGAGCTGTCCACCCACCATGAACCTTTTGAACCAGCCTACCATGCAGAACGAGCACAAAAGCCCCTTCCAAAGTCCATATAAACCACATCTAGAGCCCTGCCTTCATCTCAGTTACCTCCTCAAATAATCCACACATCACAACTCTTGTTCTCTCTGTGAGAGCAGCAGGGTGGTGCAGCAGTGGAGACACTGCCTCACAGCCCAAGAGACCCAGGCACAATCCTGACAATAGGGTGTGGGTGGGTGGGTGTGTGTGGGTGTGTGTGTGTGTGTGTGTGTGTGTGTGTGTGTGTGTGTGTGTGTGTGTGTGTGTGTGTGTGTGTGTGTGTGTGTGTGTCTGCGTGAGTTTACACCTTCTCCCCGTGGCCACGTGGGTTTTCTCTGGGAGCTCCGGTTTCCCCCCACATCTCAAGGACGTGTTGCTTTTTTGTGGGTTACTAGGGTGTCACGGTGGCGCAGCGGTAGAGTTGCTGCCTTACAGCGAAAGCAGCGCCAGAGACCCGGGTTCGGTGTCGACTACGGGTACTGTCGACTACAGGTATTATTGAGGAATGCTGTGGAACAGAGGGATTTAGGAATAATTGTGCATAGTTCCCTGAAGGTGGAATCACATGTAGATAGGGTGGTAAAGAAAGCTTTTGGTGTGCTGGCCTTTATAAATAGTAAGATTAAATGAGAACTTACCAGTTTGAAGTTTGATCTTTATTTTATGAGGAGTTACGATGAGGGATTACGTGAAGACCCCGCCAGCACGCATGCGCGACATTCTTCAAAGCAGTGGTGTGAAATCACAGATACCAGAGTAGACTAACATAGTAAGATAAGAGAGAACTTTATATACCAGTTGAACTTTATAAGAGAGGGTTTGGGAGCGGAGGGCACGTAATCCCTCACCGGAACTCCTCATAAAATAAAGATCAAATTTCAAACTGGTAAGTTCTCATTTAATCTTACTATTTTACTTCGGAGTCACGTGAGTGACTACGTGAAGATTTCAAAGCTCTGTGATTTCATGCCCTGGAACGAGTCCATGCTCACACACTGCCATGCTAGGGATGGAGGATGAACGTATTTCAGACATGACACTGTGCTGAAAAACAAAGAAGGTATTTAATCATACCTAAAATGATATGCCCCACATTGGGTCAATCATGTAACAGAACTTAACATTTTCCCCTGCAACGTCTCAGGAGCGGCCACGGGTTTATAATAGAAGTGCTGAAAGTCCGTTCACTGCTCCAACCCGCTGTAGCAAGGATGTGGTCCATAGGGACTCCCATCATCCTAGCCGCCGACGTGGATGCAGCCCTGGTGGAGTGAGATTTAAAAACATCAGTGTCCATCCCCGCTGCACCCAATACCACCCTTAGCCAACTGGAAATGGCTTGCACTGTGACCTTATGATGAGGGCGTTTGTGGCTTATGGGTAAAGTCCTCTCCGTGCCCCTAGATTCTTGGTTCCTTCTATATCGCAAAATATATGTCACAATGCAGAGCCGACTAACTGCAGGGTAGGCCAGAATGATAATTTTTGGCCAGAGGAACTGGGTCGATATAGTTTGAGTAACCCCTGTATCAGGAAGGTTATCTGCCATTGGTTAACACATGGCATCCATACTTAGCTTAGTAAGGACTGGACCCGTTGTGCTGTTACAAGAGCCATAAACATAACCATATTATATGTTAGTTATCCAGGGTGAGCCCCGATATTGGTGTCCATCCTCGAAGCATAGTAAATTCTATGCCTAAGTCCCATGTATGGGTGTATCTGGCCCTGGGGGAATAGAATTAATACCCCTCATCAGTTTAGATACCAGTGGGTGTGATCCTATGGGCAGGTGAACACTCCCTCGGGCCAGGTAATTAGATAGGGCACTCCTTGCAAATTAATGGCACTGTAGCTCAATCCTTCATGGAATGAAGGGTGGCCAGAACTCCAGCACTTCAGTGATGGTGGCCGTCATATGAAGTGTTTGTTCTAATGCAGAACACTTCCCATCTTCTGACAATGTCAGTTCTGTCTCTGGTGACTCCCTGCACGACGCTGTGATGACACTGATCGTCCTGTCGGAGAGTCCGTAGTCCAGAAATGGCCTGTTCAGAATCTGCAATCAATAGGTTCATTCGATCATGGCACGGATGACTTACCCGTCACAGGGTGTACCAACAGGCTCGGCCGTTTGAGGATCCGAATGCAGTGTTCTGCGGCCATCTTTAGTACTGCTGGGGACCATGGTTGGGTAGGCCTGTCGGGAAACCCGAAATACCCGTTGCGGAGTCTTGTTTAATTTTTTGTAAGACCCGACTGATGAGGCAGAAGGGGGGAAATGCATAGCAAAACAATCCCCCCAATGCAGTGAGAAACATCCATCGCTGCTGGCCCCGGGTCCCGATCCAACATCCATTCAATGTTGTTGATGAATTGCGTGACCTGGTGTCCGCCACCGTATTTAGTTTACCTGAAAGGTAAGTGGCTGAGATCCAAATCTCGCTATCCAGACACCAGTGCCAGATGTAATTAGTCAATTCATCACATGATATCAATTTTATTCCACCCATATGATTAATATAGGCCACCACTGTGGTATTATTAATTTGTAACCGTACATGCAACTGGTGCTTATCTGAGCAGTAGCCCCGGAGTCCATGAAATGCTCCCAGCATTTCTAGATAATTAATCCCTAGTGCTCCCAACAGAGTTAATTCTTGTGCACTCCATCTGCCACCACAACTTGTGGTGGTATTAGCTGCTCCCCAACCTTCAGCACTGGCATCAGTCTGTAATGTAACCGAGGGATTCATGATAGTGATGGGGTTAGAACAATGCTGAGCATTTTCTATCCACCAATATAATTCTAATTTAGCTTCTCTGATAGTTTCATAGGCCTATCAAAATGGCCCGCATGATTTTTAAGAGCTAGAATTTTTGCTCTTTGCAGGTTTTGTCAATGGAGTGGTCCAAATTGTGCTGCTGGAATGCAGCCACTAGTTTCTCAATCACTCTGGCTACTTGCAGAATGGATGGTTCCCTGATGCCAGTGAGGGTTTTACATGCTTCCGTCAAGTCTGTCCCTTTGTTTGGTGGCAAGGTAATAGACATTTGAACAGAATCGATAGTGAACCCCAGATAATCCATGGTAGTGGAGGGTTTCATTTTTTGATTTATCTGGATGTATGTTAATGCCAGCTTTTGAAAAGATGTTTTGTGGCTGATACTGCCAATGTAGCCATCTCCAAATTCTCACCTACAATGAGAATATCGTCAAGGTAAACCATGGCAATATGGTTATGCTTCCTTAATTATGCTAAAGCTGGTTTTAACAATTTTGTAAGCAGCCTGGGTGCCGATGACAACCCAATGGGTAAGGCTTTATACTGCCAAGGCTGTCCCATCCAGACAAATTTTAGATATTTCCGATGATCCTTGTGTATTGGCACTGAATAGTATGCATCCTTAAATTGATGCAAGCCATGAAGTACCTATCAGAAATTAGCTATTGGCTGTGACAAACGTGTCCATTTTGTAATAGGCATACTGAACGGAAGTATTTAGTTCGGTCAAATCTATAATGATGCGGCATCCGCCATCTTTTTTGTTTTTGTAAAAATATTTGATACAAACTCTTGAGATTCTGATTGTCTTCTCAATTACCCTATTTTCGTTTAGTCTTAACAGTTCAGCATGGCCTGCTGTTCTCTCTTTGTGAAAATATGAACTTTCGGCTGGGCGTATGCTGAACTGGGATGGGGAGTTCGTATACAAATTCAATTAGTACCCTGAATACTTCCGAGTATGTAAGGATCAGAGGTAAGAGTGTTCCACACATGATGAAACAAGTGCAACCGTCCACCAACCCTTGATGAATCTGGGCAGCAATGTTTTTGGGACAACCAGACCCACCTACCTCCAAGGTTACCGGTGTTGTGTGGGTTGTCTCTGCCCTCGTTTCTTCGTGTATTGTGTTGCTGCGTTGTGGGGTTGGCGCATTTTCCAGGAAGGCCGGACTGGGCCATGGTCTAAAAATGCCCGCTGTGCAAGCCTTCGAGCTTTCACCACCAGATGGTCTCTCATTGTAACGATGTCTGGTGGATGTGTAGGGGTGCTGCCGCTGCTGATAATAGGTTTTGGAGGTGTTTGGCACCTTGATCAGGCCTATTGCCTTGGCGTCCTCATCCAGGTCTTTTACCTGCTTCGGGAGGTTGTCCCCAAACAGCAAAGTTGGCGGCTGTGTGCTGCTAGTCCTGCATAATCCCGCAAAATTGGGATTAAGTGCAGGCTTGATGATGCTATTCCTGTAACTGTTAATCTCAAATTGAGTATTACACAGAAGTGCTAGAGCGTCTTGTAGCTCTTCAGGCATCTCAACACCATCAGCTGTTCTGGCTACTGCTGTGCTACCAGCAGCCAGCAGTTTAAGGATTCTCTGGAGTTTCACCTCCTGGCTCCTTATAGATGGGCTCATGTTGCCCCAGATGGGATTGTTGACTGCAGGCACATTTAGAGAAATGCAGTTCTCTGGAGCAAGGTATTCCTCTGCCGTGTTGTTTATGGCTTGCTCCTGCAGCTGGTTTGTAGCCATGTAATTAATACTGGCTACCACTTTTGGATGTATAGGCAGTCCTTTCTGGGTTGGTACAGCATGTTTATTAACCATGCCCAACAACTCTTCTGGCACCCCTGACACAGGTGACTCTTCAGCCATTGCCCCTTCTTCAGGGTTAGCCCAGCTCTGACCCCTAATGCTCCGCTGCAAAGAGGGTGAGACATTTGGCAGTCCTTGATAGGGTACTGCCGTGGGTCTGCGAGGAGACCCACTGTGACTCTGCCCTTGCATAAGCAAGTCACGCTGGAGCAATTGCTCCACCAACTGCTCCATGCGGGAAAGATGCCCGCCGTCGCTATCTGCGAATGGGGTGTCCTCAGAGCCGGACCCAGCCGAGTCAACGGACCCATCCGACTTCCGGGTGGTTTTGCCGGCGGACCGCGGCACACCTGCGGTCTGTTGCGGTGAAAAGTCGGGAGCTGCTGGCAGCACCTGCAGCTCTGGAGAGACGGCATGCCGCTGGCTGCTTTCCACAGCAGCAGTTTTTGCCGCTGCTCACCTGGATTTCCTCGACTCCATGGTGCTTTCTCCATTGCTGAAACACAAAGAACACCGAGTCGCCACGCTCACCAGAATGGTAAGACTTACCTTCAGTAGGTTTTTCAAACTTACGTTGGAGGAGCGGCGCTCCTCCCGACTGTCGCTTCCGCAATGCGTTCGACGATATGTCACGCATGCGTGCTGGCGGGGTCTTCACGTAGTCACTCACGTGACTCCGAAGTAAAATGTAATGTAATGCAGTAACATAGTTCCTTGAAAGTGGCGTCACAGGTAGATAGTGTGCTCATAAAGTGTTTCAGCACATTGGGCTTCATCAGTCACAGTATTGAATATAGAAGTTGGGAGGTCACGTTGCAGATATATAAGACGTTGGTGATGCCACATTTGGAGTGTTGTGTTCAGTTCTGGGCACCACGTTATAGGAAATACGTTGTCAAGCTGTAAAGGGTACAGATAAGATTCACAAGGATGTTGCCAGGACTCAAGGGCCTGAGCTATAGGGAGAGGGTGAGCAGGCTAGGACTTTATTCCTCGTAGCGCAGGAGGATGAGGGGTGATCAGAAAGAGGTGTACAGTATTGTGAGAGGAATAGATCGGGGAAACGCACAGAGTCTCGTCCCCAGAGTAGGGGAATCAACAACCATAGGATTAAAGTAAGGGGGGGGAGGCAGTAGAGTTAACAGGTACCAGAGAGGGAACTCTTTTACACAAAGGGTGGTGGGTATATGGAACAAGCTGTTGGAAGAGGTGGTTGAGGCAGAAGTGGATACAATTATGACAGGCATAGAACAGGTGGATAGTCAGAACCTTTTTCCCCAGCGTGAAAATAATCAAAGACTCGAGGACATAGCTTTAAGGTGAGAGGGGCAAAGGTTAAAGGATTTGTGTGGGGCAAGTGTTTTTCCCAGTGTGGGGAGCACCTGGGATGTGCTGCCAGGGGTGGTGGTGGAGGCAGATACGATAGTGGCATTTTAGATAGACACCTGGATATACAGGGAATGGAGGGATATGGATTATGTGCAGGCAGATAAGAGCTGGTCTTCGCAACATGTTCTGCACAGATAATGTGCGCCGAATGGCCTGTTCTTGTGATGTACTGTTCTACGTTATATTGAACCATTCATGATCTGCGCTTTAGCTGACATAACACACACCAGATAGTTTTAATGAATTGTACATCGGCCTGTACATACCATAATATCGTTCCATTTCCTCGTATCCTGCACAAAACAGAAATATTTCACATTTTCACTGCAACTAAAATTGGAAATAAAATAATGACAGCGGGGAGCAAGGAACAAAGAGAGGGGGGCACAGTGACGCAGCTCTTCACAGCTCCAGGGACCTGGGTTCAATCCTGAATTTGAACAGCTAGATACCAAATTGGACAGCAGAACAAAGAAGGTAATAATCTCTGGATTGCTACTTGAGCCGAGAGCAAATTGGCATCGAGTTGAGAGGATTAGAGAGTTGAACGCGTGGATCAAAGACTGATGTGGAAGATGTGGATTTGAATCTGTGGGACATTGGCCCCAGTAATGGAGAAGGAGGGAAGTGTTCCGACGGGACGGACTCCACTTGAACCCGGCTGGGACCAGACTCCACTTGAACCCGGCTGGGACCAGACTCCACTTGAACCCGGCTGGGACCAGACTCCACTTGAACCCGGCTGGGACCAGACTCCACTTGAACCCGGCTGGGACCAGACTCCACTTGAACCCGGCTGGGACCAGACTCCACTTGAATCCGGCTGGGACCAGACTCCACTTGAACCAGGCTGGGACCAGACTCCACTTGAACCCGGCTGGGACCAGACTCCACTTGAACCCGGCTGGGACCAGACTCCACTTGAACCCGGCTGGGACCAGACTCCACTTGAACCCGGCTGGGACCAGACTCCACTTGAACCCGGCTGGGACCAGACTCCACTTGAACCCGGCTGGGACCAGACTCCACTTGAACCCGGCCGCGACCAGACTGCTGGTAAACCGTATACCTAGGGCAGACACAAAATGCTGGAGTTACTCAGCGATACTACTTTGAATAACTACTTTGGTTCTGTCTTCACTAAGGAAGACATAAATAATCTGCCGGAAATAGCAGTGGAACGGGGGTCAAATAAGATGGAGGAACTGAGTGAAATCCAGGTTAGCCGGGAGGTGGTGTTGGGTAAATTGAACGGATTGAAGGCCGATAAATCCCCAGGGCCAGATAGTCTGCATCCCAGAGTACTCAAGGAGGTAGCCACAGAAATAGTGGATGCATTAGTGATAATTTTTCAAAATTCCTTAGATTCTGGAGTAGTTCCTGAGGATTGGAGGGTAGCTAATGTAACCCCACTTTTTAAAAAAGGAGGGAGAGAGAAAGCGGGGAATTACAGACCAGTTAGTCTAACATCGGTAGTGGGGAAACTGCTAGAGTCAGTTATTAAAGATGGGATAGCAGCGCATTTGGAAAGTGGTGAAATCATTGGACAAAGTCAGCATGGATTTACGAAAGGTAAATCATGTCTGACAAATCTGATAGAATTTTTCGAGGATGTAACTAGTAGAGTGGATAAGGGAGAACCAGTGGATGTGTTATATCTAGACTTTCAGAAGGCTTTCGACAAGGTCCCGCATAAGAGATTAGCATACAAACTTAAAGCACACGGTATTGGGGGTTCAGTATTGATGTGGATAGAGAACTGGCTAGCAGACAGGAGGCAAAGGGTAGGAGTAAACGGGTCCTTTTCAGAATGGCAGGCAGTGACTAGTGGGGTGCCGCAAGGCTCAGTGCTGGGACCCCAGCTATTTACAATATATATTAATGATTTGGACGAGGGAATTCAATGCAACATCTCCAAATTTGCAGATGATACCAAGCTGGGGGGTATAGTTAGGTGTGAGGAGGATGCTTGGAGGCTGCAGGGTGATTTGGATAGGCTGAGTGAATGGGCAGATGCATGGCAGATGCAGTACAATGTGGATAAATGTGAGGTTATCCACTTTGGTGGCAAAAACATGAGGGTAGACTATTATCTGAATGGTGGCAGATTAGGTAAGGGGGAGATGCAACGAGACCTGGGTGTCATGGTACACCAGTCATTGAAAGTAGGCATGCAGGTGCAGCAGGCAGTGAAGAAAGCAAATGGTATGTTAGCATTCATAGCGAAAGGATTTGAGTATAGGAGCAGGGAGGTTCTACTGCAGTTGTACAGGGTTTTGGTGAGGCCACACCTGGAGTACTGCGTACAGTTTTGGTCTCCAAATCTGAGGAAAGACATCCTTGCCATAGAGGGGGTACAGAGAAGATTCACCAGACTGATTCCTGGGATGTCAGGACTTTCATATGAGGAAAGATTGGATAGACTCGGTTTGTACTCGATGGAATTTAGAAGATTGAGGGGGGATCTTATAGAAACCTACAAAATTCTTAAGGGGTTGGACAAGCTAGATGCTGGAAGATTGTTCCCGATGTTGGGGGAGTCCAGAACAAGGGGTCACAGTCTAAGGATAAGGGGGAATTCCTTTAGGACCGAAATGAGGAAAACATTCTTTACACAGAGAGTGGTGAGTCTCTGGAATTCTCTGCCACAGAAGGTAGTTGAGGCCAGTTCATTGGCTATATTTAAGAGGGCGTTAGATGTGGCACTTGTGGCTAAAGGGATCAGGGGGTATGGAGAGAAGGCAGGTACGGGATACTGAGTTGGATGATCAGCCATGATCACATTGAATGGCGGTGCAGGCTCGAAGGGCCGAATGGCCTACTCCTGCACCTATTTTCTATGTTTCTATACAGGCAGCATCGCTGAAGATAAGGAATGGGTCTCAGGTCTATATAACCTCGGGCTGCAGATAAAGTAAACGTACGTGTACGTGTGTGTGTGTCTATGTGTGTGTCTACGTGTGTGTGTGTGTGTGTGTGTGTGTGTGTGTGTGTGTGTGTGTGTGTGTGTGTGTGTGTGTGTGTGTGTGTGCCTTCTTCACAGTAGAAGACACATGTCTTAAATGCAAGAGATCAGGGGATGGAAGTTAGTGGAGTGGCTATTACGAAGGAGAAGGTGCTGGGAAGCTGAAAGGGCTGAAGGTGGATATGTCACCTGGATTGGATAGACTGTACCCCAGGGTTCTGAAAGAGGTTGCTTTAGAGATTGTGGACGCATTAATGCATAGATAGCATCTGTGATATTTCAAGAATCACTAGAGTCAGGAGTGGTTCCAGATGATTGGAAATTTGCCAATATTACCCCGCTGCACAAGAAGGGAGCAAAGCAGAATATTGGGAACTAGAGGCCGGTTAGTCTGACTTTGGTGGTTGGTAAGATTTCAGAATCCATTATAAAGGCTGAGCTTACGGAGAACTTGGTTCATGATAAAATAGGTCAAAGTCAGCTGTTTTGTGAAGGGGAGGTCTTGCCTGACGAATCTGCAGGAATACTTTGCAGAAGTAAACAGCAGGACAGACAAAGGAGAGTTTGTAGATGTTGTTCATCTAGATTTTCAGAAAGCCTTTGATAAGGTGCCACACGTGAGGCTACTCAGGAAGATGAGAGCCCATGGTATCAAAGGGCAGATACCAGCATGGATAGCAGGTTGGCTGGATGGCAGAAGGCAAAGAGTGGCAATAAAGGGGGCTATTTGTGGTTGGCTGCCAGTGACTAGCGGAGTTCTGTGAGGGTCGGTGCTGGGGCCGCTACTCTTCACGTTGCGTATTACTGATTTGGACGACGGGATAGAAGGCTTTGTGGCCAAGTTTGCGGATGATATGAAAATAGGTGGAGGGGCAGGTAGTGTGGAGAAAGTAGTGACTCTGCAGAAGGACTTGGACAGGTTGGGAGAGTGGGCAGAGAAGTGGCAGATGCAATATAGTGTAGCAAAGTGTGGAGTCATGCATTTTGGTAGTAGGAATAAAGATGCAGACTATTTCCACATGGGGAGGGAATCCAGAAATCGGAGGTGCAAAGCGACTTGGGAGTGCTGGTGCAGGATTCCCCAAATGTTAATCTGGAAGTCAAATCGGTAGTAAAGAAACCAAATGCTTTCTGCCTCTGGCTGCTACAAATGTGAGAAGTGCATCCAGGTACAGCTCCTGAAGGACTGTGTTGGGGAACTGGAGAAGCAAGTGGATGGCCTCAGGTTCGTCCAAGAAACTGAGTCGTTCCTCGACAAGTCCTACAGCAAGATTGTTACACCTGAGGTACTGGAAGAGAGAAGGTGGGTGACGGTGAGAAAGGGAGGGAAACATGGAATGCAAAGGTCCCCAGGTGTTGTACCTCATGTGAACAGGTTCACCCACTTAGAAGCTGTCAGGACAGAAGGCATTATCACACTGAGCGGCGGACTGGCTTACGAAGGAAAAAGTGCTGCTGAGCCAAAACCAAAGAGGCCAACGTCAGGCAACGCCATTGTAGTTGGAGAATCCATTGTGAGAGGTGCGGACAGGGGTTTCTGCAGGAACACACGGGATTCGAGGATGGTGCCAGGATCCAGGATGTCACGGACAGAGTGCAGAAAATCCTCAAGGGCGAAGGTGAACAGCCGGAAGTGGTAGTGCATGTCTGCACAAACGATGTTGGAAAGAAGGGGATGAATATTCTGCAGCGTGACTTTAGAGCTCGGAAAAATGTTGAAAAGCAGGACCTCCAGGGTTGTTATCCCTGGTTTGCTTCCAGTTCGTCGTGCTGGCGAGAGCAGGAACAGGGAGATACAGGACCTGAATGTGTGGCTGAGGAACTGGGATCACTGGGATCTGTTTTGGAGTAAGGGGAAACTGTACAAAAGGGACGGATTGCATCTTAACAGGTGGGGGACCAGCATTCTGCCAGGCAGGTTTGCCACTGCCACACGGGTGGTTTTAAACTGAATAAGGGGGATGGGGTGTCAAATGGGATAGTCGAGGATGGAGTTAAAGGGAAAGAGAGTAAAGGGAAAGCTAATGACCCCAGAATTAACGGGAAAGGCTCACAAAGGGATAGGAGAGTATGGCCAAGTGTAATAGGGATCGATGTGAAAGGTGAGATTCATGAGGAATTAAAAGTATTGTATTAGGAATGCGCAAAGTATAAGAAGTAAAATAGATGAGCTCGAGGCTCAGTTAGAGGTTGGTAGATATGACATTGTGGGGATTACTGAGACGTGGCTGCAGGAGGATCGGGCCTGAGAACTTAATATTCAGGGTTATACATCCTATAGAAAGGACAGGCAGGTGGGCAGAGGAGGGGGGGGGGGGGGTAGCTCTGCTGGTGAGGGATGGAATTCAGTCCCTTGCGAGGGAAGACATAGGGACTGATGAGGTAGAGTCACTGTGGATTGAGTTGAGGAATTGTAAAGGCAAGAAGACACTAATTGGTGTTATATACAGACACGCAAATAATAGCCCGGATGTAGGGTGTAAGTTGCAGCAGGAGTTAAAACTGGCATGTAACAAAGGTAATGCCACTGTGGTGATGGGGATTTCAATATGCAGGTAGACTGGGAAAATCAGGTTGGTTCAGCACCCCAAGAAAGAGAGTTTGTAAAATGCCTCCGAGATGGATTCTTAGAGCAGCTTGTAATGGAGCCGACCAGAAAAAAGGATATTCTGGATTTAGTGTTGTCCAATGAACCAGATATGATAAGAGACCTCGAGGTAAAGGAACCGCTTGGAGGCAGTGATCATAATATGACTAGGTTTAATCTGCAAATTGAGAAGGAGAAGGTTAAATCGGAAGTGTCAGTGATGCAGTTGAACAAAGGGGACTATGAAGGCATGAGAGGGGAGCGGGCCAAGGTAGACTGGAATGGGATCCTAGCAGGAATGACAGTGGAACAGCAATTGAAGGAATTTCTGGGCATTATCCAAAAAACGCAGGATAATTTCATTCCAAAAAGGAAGAAAGATTCTAAGGGGAGTAGGAGGCAACCGTGGCTGAAAAGAGAAGTTAGGGATAGAATAAAACTAAAAGAAAAGATGTGAGCAGTGAGTAGCCGGAAGCCAGAGGATTGGGAAACTTTCATAGGATAACAGAAAGAAACAAAACGGGCAATACGGACAGAAAAGATGAAGTACGAAGGGAAGCTTGCCAGGAATATAAAGAAGGACAGTAAAAGCTTTTTTAGATATGTTAAGAGAAAAAGAGTAGCAAAGTCAAATGTGGGTCCCTTGAAGGCAGACACGGGTGAAATGATTATGGGCAACAAGGAAATGGCAGAAGGGTTGAATGGGTAACCCTTCACTAAGGAAGACACAAACAATTTCCCAGATGTACTGGTGGACAGAGGATCTAAGAGGGTAGAGGAACTGAAATAAATTTTCATTAGGTGAGAAATAGTATTGGCTAGGCTAATGGGAGTGAAGGACCATAAAACCCCAGGGCCTGATGGTCTGCATCCCAGGGTCCTCAGGGAGATGGCTCTAGACATAGTAGACGCATTGGTGATTATTTTCCAATGTTCAATAGATTCAGGATCAGTTCCTGTGGATTGGGGGATAGCTAATGTTATCCCATTTTTCAAGAAAGGAGCAAGAGAGCAAACGGGGAATTACAGACCAGTTAGTGTGACTTCGGTGGTGGGAAAGATGCTGGAGTCAATTATTAAAGAGGTAATAATGGGGCATTTGGATAGCAGTAAAAGGATTAGTCCAAGTCAACATGGATTTATGAAAGGGAAATCATGCTTGACTAATCTTAGAAACATAGAACATAGAAAAATAGGTGCAGGAGGAGGCCATTCAGCCCTTCGAGCCTGCATCGCCATTCAGTGTGATCATGGCTGATCATCCAACTCAATATCCCGTACCTGCCCGCTCTCCATACCCCCTGATCCCTTTAGCCACAAGTGCCACATCTAACGCCCTCTTAAATATAGCCAATGAACTGGCCTCAACTACCTTCTGTGGCAGAGAATTCCAGAGACTCACCACTCTCTGTGTAAAGAATGTTTTCCTCATCTCGGTCCTAAAGGAATTCCCCCTTATCCTTAGACTGTGACCCCTTGTTCTGGACTCCCCCAACATCGGGAACAATCTTCCAGCATCTAGCTTGTCCAACCCCTTAAGAATTTTGTAAGTTTCTATAAGATCCCCCCTCAATCTTCTGGAATTTTTTGAGGATGTGACAAGTAAAATGGATGAAGGGGTGCCAGTGGATGTAGTATATGTAGACTTTCAGAAAGCATTTGATATGGTCCCGCACGGGAGACTGGTGACTAAAATTAGAGAACATGGTATTGGAGGTAGGGTGTTGACATGGATAGAAAATTGGTTGGCAGACTGGAAGCAAAGAGTAGGAGTGAACGGGTCCTTTTTAGAATGGCAGGCAGTGACGAGTGAAGTGCCACAAAGCTCTGTGTTGGGGCTGCAACTGTTTACCATTTATATTAATGATTTGGAAGAGGGAATTATGAGCAACACTAGCACGTTTGTGGATGACACAAAGCTGGGTGGCAGTGTGAACTGTGAAGAGGATGTTAGGAGGTTGCAGGGAGACCTGCACAGGTTGAGTGAGTGGGCAGATGCGTGGCAGATGCAGAATAATATAGATAAATGTGAGGTTATCCACGTTGGTGGCAAAACAAAGCGGCAGATTATTATCTCAATGGGGTTAGGTTAGGTAAGGGGGTGCAGCGAGACCTGGGCCTATCACCTACCACTGAAAGTTGGCTGACAGGTACAGCAGGCAGAGGAGAAAGCTAATGGAATGTTGCCCTTCATAACAAGAGGATTTCAGTATAGGAGTAAAGAGGCTCTTCTGCAGTTGTGTAGGGCTCTGGTGAGACCACATCTGGACTATTGTGTACAGTTTTGGTCTCCTAATTTGAGGAAGGACATCCTTGCGATTGAGGAAGTGCACTATCGGTTCACGAGATTGATCCCTGGGATGGCGGGACTGTCATATGAGGAAAGATTGAAAAGAATAGGCTTGTATTCACTAGAGTTTAGGATGAGGGGGGGATCGTATAGAAACATATAACATTATAAAAGGACTCGACAAGCTAGATGCAGGAAAAATGTTCCCAATGTTGGGCGAGTCCAGAACCAAGGGCCACAGTCCTAGAATAAAGGGAAGGTCATTTAAGGCTGATGTGAGAAAAAACGATTTCACCCAGAGAGTTGTGAATTTATGGAATTCCCTGCCACAGAGGGCAGTGGAGGCCAAGTCACTGGATGGATTTAAGAGCGAGATAGAGCTCTAGGGGCTTGTGGAGTCAAGGGATATGGGGAGAAGGCAGGCATGGGTTATTGATAGGGGACGATCAGCCATGATCACAATGAATGGCGGTGCTGGCTCGAAGGGACGAATGGCCTCCTCCTGCACATATTTTCTATGTTTCTATGTTTCTTAAACGCAATGCTAGCATTTGTTTGAAGAGGGCTAGTATACAAAATTAGGGATGTAATGCTGAGGCTCCATAAGGTGTTGGTCAGCCCGCATTTGAAGCAATTTTGGGCACCTTATCTGAGGAAGCATATGCTGGCTCTGGAGCGGGTCCAGAGGAGGTGTATTCCAAGAATGATCCCAGGAATGAGTGGGTTAACATATGATGAGCGTTTGACGGCACTGGGCCTGTACTCACTGGAGTTTAGAACAACGAGGGGGGACCTCATTGAAGCTTACAGAATAGTGAAAGGCTTGGATAGAGTGGATGTGGAGAGGATGTTTCCACTGTCGGAAGAGTCTAGGATAGACACAAAAAGCTGGAGTAACTCAGCGGGACAGGTGGCATCTCTGGAGAAAAGGAATGGGTTCATTCTCTCCAGAGATGCTGCCTGTCCCGCTGAGTTACTCCAGCTTTCTGTGTCTATACGTGGTCTGAAGGATCTTTTCCTGTACTGTTCTATGTTCTATGTTTTGTTCTGAGCGTAGTCACTGTATATAACCATATAACAATTACAGCACCTCGGCCCTTCTAGTCCGTGCCGAACACTTACTCTCACCTAGTCCCATCTACCTGCAGTCAGACCATAACCCTCCATTCCTTTCCCGTCCATATACCTACCCAATTTATTTTTAAATGTTAAAATCGAACCTGCCTCCACCACTTCCACTGGAAGCTCTTTCCACACAGCTACCACTCTCTGAGTAAAGAAGTTCCCCCTCATGTTACCCCTAAGCTTTTGTCCCTTATTTCTCAAATCATGTCCTCGTGTTTGACTCTTCCCTACTCTCAATGGAAAATGCTTATCCACGTCAACTCTGTCTATCCCTCTCATAATTTTAAAGACCTCTATCAAGTCCCCCCTTAGTGGAAGATTGCAACCTTCACGTGGTACGCCCAGTTTCGATTAATGCAATCGACTCGACGTGGACAAACGGAAGATCAAATAGAACAAGTTGCCCAACAACTTTAGGTTGTGCACGCCACACGAAAGAAGATGAAGTCCCCCCTTAACCTTCTGCGCTCCAAATAACTATCTTGTTCAACCTTTCTCTGTAATTTAGGTGCTGAAACCCAGGCAACATTCTAGTAAATCTCCTCTATACTCTCTCTATTTTTTTACCTTTCCCATAATTTGGCGACTAGAATTGTACACCATATTCCAGAATTGGCCTCACCAATGCCATGTACACTTTTAACATTACATCCCAACTTCTGTACTCAATGCTCTGATTTATAAAGGCCAGCACACCAAAAGCTTTCTTTACCACCCTATCTACATGGGATTCCACCTTCAGGGAACTATGCACAGTTATTCCTACATCCCTCTGTTCAACTGCATTCCTCAATTCGCTATAATTTACCATGTACGTCCTATTTTGATCTGTCCTGCCAAGATGTAGCACCTCACACTTATCAGCATTAAACTCCATCTGCCATCTTTCAGCCCACTCTTCCAAATGGCCTAAATCTCTCTGTAGACTTTGAAAATCTACTTCATTATATTCAGTATCTGGATTCGCCACATTCTCTGATAGCATGATTCAGATATCAAAACCATTCCCTGTGTTAAAACATCACTCCTCAGATCCCTGCACACATCGTCCTCTCACCTCATCACCTCATACCTTTGATACCTACCGCGGGAACTCATAATCAGACAGTTTGGGCCGAATGGCCTGTTCCTCTGTTGTCTCCGAAATATCTTACCTTCAAAAGAGAGAAACAGCTGCAGTTCTGAAAACAAGAAGCAGGAACATGTCAGTGAGTGAGGCCGGCAGCACGTTCCACGCTGTGCACAAACAGAGCACAATTCACACAGTGCCCTCTGGATTGAGATACTGCGCTAGGAGGTGGGGCACAAGGACCCCACATTCACCAGAGCCGGAGGAGACGGTGATGGAGACAAACTCCACCTGCAAATGACCGCAAGGACACTGCGCACCGAGATTTCCTCCAAGAACCTTCCCCATGTGGCAAGGCTTGCTCTTGCTCCACCCTTTAGGCCGTGAATCCCACAACCTTCACACGGGTTGTGTGAATGGGATTTTCCCACTTCCTTTCTGCACCATCTGCTGTGGCTCAGTGAGGTTTTCTCCTCTCGCCTCGGTCGCAATGTTGAGCTTCAGCAACTCGAGTCGTAACTCCAGCTGTCGCTGCGGTGCTGAGCCGAGGAAACCACCAGAGGAGCCTTCAGTTGGCCCAGTCGTAAACCTGTGGGTTTTGTCACACCAATGTGGAATATACAACAGTGCCATTAGGGCTCTCATGCTAATGTTTATACTTGATCAGACCTTTCTCAAACAACAGGGCCAGGTCGTTGCTCGGAGAGAGCTTGTGGTGATTACACCAACTTATCTCTTCTGACTTCATGAATGGCCATTGTACTTCAAAGGACACCTCAGTGATTCAAGATAGACACAAAATGCTGGAGTAACAGCGGGCAGGTAGCATCACTGGAGAGAAGGAATGGGTGAATTTCAGGTCTGAGAAACATAGACAAATATGCGCAGGAATAGGATATTCCTTATGCAGTTGTACAGAGCCCTAGTGAGACCACACCTGGAGTATTGTGTGCAGTTTTTGTCCCCTAATTTGAGGAAGGACATTCTTGTTATTGAGGGAGTACAGCATAGGTTTACAAGGTTAATTCCCGGGATGGTGGGACTGTCATATGCTGAGAGAATGGAGCAGCTGGGCTTGTACGCTCTGGAGTTTAGAAGGATGAGAGGGGATCTCATTGAAACATATAAGATTGTTTAGGGCTTGGACAAACTAGAGGCAGGAAACATGTCCCCGATTGGGGGAGTCCTGAACCAGGGGCCACAGGTTAAGAATAAGGAATAAGCCATTTAGAACGGAGACGAGGAAACACTTTTTCTCACAGAGAGTGGTGAGTCTCTGGAATTCTCTGCCTCAGTGGGCAGTGGAGGCAGGTTCTCTGGATGCTTTCAAGAAAGAGCTAGATAGGGCTCTTTAAAATAGCGGAGTCAGGGGATATGGGGAGAAGGCAGGAATGGGGTACTGATTGGGGATGATCAGCCTTGATCACATGGATTTAAGAGAGAGTTGGATAGAGCTCCAGGGACCTGTGGGTTTTGGAGTCAAGGGATATGGGGAGAAGGCAGGCATGGGTTATTGATAGCGGCCAATCAGCCATGATCATAATGAATGGCGGTGCTGGCTCGAAGGGCCAAATGGCCTCCTCCTGCACGTATTTTCTATATTTGTACGAATGGCAGTGCTGGCTCGAAGGGCCTAATGGCCTGCTCCTGTACCTACTGTCTATTGTCTATTGATATTCGGCCCTTTGAGCCTGCTCCGCTATTCCATATAATCGTGGCTGATCATTTAAATCAGTACGCAATTACTGCATTTACCCCATAACCCTTGATTCCTCTAGCCCTAATTGCTAAATCGAAGTGCCTTGAAAACATCCGATGGAATGGCCTCCACTGCCTTCGGTGATAGAAAATTCCACAGTTTCACAAATTTCTCATTTCTGTCCTAAATGGTCTACCCCTTATTGTTAAACGGTGACACCTGGTTCTGGACTTCCCCAACATCGTGAGCATGTTTCCTGCATCTAGCCTGCCCAATTCTTGAAGATTTTTTTTTCTTTCGATAACATCCCCTCTCAACCAACTTAATTCCAGTGAATACAAGCTCAGCCGTCCCATTCTTTCATCATATGTCAGTCCCGCCATCCCGGCAATTAACCTGGTGAACCTACGCTGCACTCCCTCAATAGCAAGAATGTCCTTCCTCAAATTAGGAGAGTAAAATTGTACACGGTACTCCAGAAGTGGTCTCACCAGGGCCCTGTACAACAAGAGTAGGACCTCCTTGCTCCTAAACTCAAATCCTCTCGCAATGAAGGGCAGCAATCTATTTGCTTTCTTCACTGTCTGCTGTACCTGCATGCTTACTCTCAGTGACTGATGTACAAGCACACCCAGGTCTTCTTGCACCTTCCCTTTTCCTAATCGGACACAATTCAGATAATAATCTGCCTTCCTTTTCTTGCCACCAAAGTGGATTACCTCACATTTATCCACATTATACTGCATCTGCCATGTATCTGTCCTCTCACTCAACCTATCCTGCAAATCACCCTGCAGCCTCATGTCATCCTCATCGCATCTCGCACTGCCACCCAGCTTTGTGTCGTCTACAAACTTGGAGATGTCACATTTGATTCCCTCGTCTAAATCGGTTATATATATTGTAAATAACTGGGCTCCCAGCATCGACCCTTGCTGCACCCTACTAGTCACTGCCTGCCATTCTGGAAAGGACCCATTAATTCCTACTCCCTACTTCCTGTCTGCTAACCGTTCCTCTATCCATATCAATACCCTACCCCCAATACCATGTGCTCCAATTTTGCACGCTAATCTTTTGTACGGGACCTTGTCAAAGGCTTTATGAAAGTCCAAATACACCACATCCACTGGCTCTCCTTTATCCATTCTACTTGTTACATCCTCAAAAATTCCAGAAGATTAGTCAAGCATGATTTCCCCTTCATAAATCTATGCTGACATTGACCGATCCTGTCACTGCTTTCCAAATGCGCAGCTGTAATATCTTTAATAATCGACTCAAAACATCTTCCCCACTACCGATGTAAGTCTACAGTAACTGGTCTATAATTCCCCGTTTTCTCTCTCCCTCCTTTCTTAAAAAGTGGCTACCCTCCAGTCCACATGAACTGATCCAGAACATTGGAGACCCTTCTTCAGACTGAGAGTCAGAGGAGACGGAAACAAGAGATAAGGAAGGGTGAGGTGTGAAAACGGGAGATGAAATGGGATGCAGATCAAGGAAATGTAGAATAGATAATTGTTAGCCAGGAGAATGTGACAACGAAACATACAGAGATAAGATTTAATCTGGGGGACAGTCGGACTGGTCGGAGAACTCGGAAGAGGGAGGGATGGAGAGAGAGGGAAAGCAAGGTTACTTGAAGTTACAGAAGTCAATATTGTAAGCTGCCCAAATGAAAGCTGAGATGCTGTTCCTGCAACTTCCGTCGAGCTTCACTCTGAAGATGGAGGACGCCCAGAACAGAAACATCAATGTGGGAACAGGAGGGGGAGTTAAAGTTTTTAGCAACGGGAGATCAGGTATGTCTAGGCGGACTGACTTGCGTGGGTTTTCTCCGAGATCTTCGGTTTCCTCCCACATTCCAAAGACGTACGGGTTTGTAGGTTAATTGGCTTGGTAAATGTAAAAAGTGTCGCTAGTGGGTATCGGATAGTGTTAAGGTGGGGAGATCGCTGGTCTTTGGGAGTGGGAGTAAACTGGAGCTCCGGAGAAAGCCCACGCGGTCACCGGGAGAACGTACAAACTCCATACAATCAGCATCAGGATTGACTCGGGTCTCTAGCGCTACAAGGCAGCAACTCTACCGCTGCTCCACAGCGCCGTCCTAGAATCTCCTTGTGCCGGCACTAATCCCATCTGCCTGTGTCTGTAACACGTTGAACCAACTTGCCCACGCCGGCTAACATGACCCAGCTACACTAATCGTATCTGCCTGCGTTTGGCCCATATCCCTCCAATCCTGTCCTATCCATGTACCTGTAACTGGTTCTGAAACGTTGTGATAGTCCCAGCCACAACAACCTCCTCTGACAGCTTCTACCATACACCCACCACTATTTGTGTGAAAAAGGTTTTCCCTCAGATTCCAATGAATTATTGTCCCCTTCAGCTTCACCTCTGGTCCTCGATTCACCTACTCTGGGCAAGAATCTCTGCGTAGATGAGTTAATTTGTAACACTTGGCTGCTGGTTTTCTGGGCGTTTGCCTCCACCGGATCTATTCCTCCCATGATTTTGTACACCTCTATAAGATCAACTCTTGTCCTCCCAGCCTACGTAACCTCCCCTTATAGCTCAGACCTTCTAGTCTTGGCAACATCCTCGTTAATCTTCTCTGTGCCCTTTCCAGCTTGACAACATCTTTCCTATAACATGCATCTGTACTCTAGATCCTTCTGCTCTACGACATCTCCAGAGAGAAGAGCCCTGCCATTCACTGTGTAGGTCCTGCCCACGTTAGACTTCCCAAAATGCAACACCTCACTTTTCGCGGTATAAAATTCCAACAACCATTCCTCAGCCCACCTGGCCAATCGATCCAGATCCTGCAATGTTTCACAACCATCTTCACTATCTGCAAAACCACCCACTGTTGTATCTTCACCAAACTTGCTAACATTGCCATGTATAGAAACATACACATAGAAACATAGAAATAGGTGGAGGAGTAGGCCATTCGGCCCTTCAAGCCTGCACCGCCATTCAATATGATCATGGCTGATCATCCAACTCGGTATCCCGTACCTGCCTTCTCTCCATACCCCCTGATCCCTTTAGCCACAAGGGCCACATCTAACTCCCTCTTAAATATAGCCAATGAACTGGCCTCTCATCCGTATATTCTCATCCAAACCAATGATGTAGATGACAAACAGTAACGGGCCCAGCACCGAACCCTGAGGCACTCCAGTAGTCACAGGCCTCCAGTCCCAGAAGCAATCTTCCACCATTACCCTCTGCTTCCTTCCATGAAGCCAATTTGCTATCCATTCAGCTATCGCTTCTTGGATCCCATGCGATCTACCGCTCCAGAACAGCCGACCATGCGGGGTGCGTCAAACTACGGAGCTGTGATCAAATCTAACGTTTGTGTGGATGCTAAATTGTGTACAAAATATAAACGTTTTATAAACTTTCTGAATGCAATAACGCGGCACCATATCTTGCTCTCACCTTTAATCATTTTATCTTCTTTTCTGTGCAACATTATATCGAAAGCAGCAGCCGTAACCACGAGGGCCGCAAACGCCCAGAAAACCAGCAGCCAAGGGTTGGTTTTAGGAAATAACTCATCTACATTGGTGAATGAAAATAGATCAGTAAAAGGAACAGGAAGGAACTACAGATGCTGGTTTATACCGGATAGACACAGAATACTGGAGTTACTCAGCGGGTCAGGCAGCATCTCCGCAGGGAAGAAAGCCAGATTCAGATTCCATTACTACAGCACCGCAGACCCGGGGCTCTAATTCGACACATAGAATCCTCGTTTATACGCAGTAAACCCAATGTCGATCTAATGGAGATTACAGTGGTGAATTAAATCATTGTCTATGAGCGTTTATATTAATGTCGTGCCTTGAGAAAGAAGTCATGCACTTTCCAAGGTGGTCAATGTATCAGGTAATGTTAATGTGTTTGGTGTATGGCCAGTTAGATATCAGTGGCAGCGCAAAATGGAGAAGTGGCCAAAGACCTGGACACAGATGTGATGGACGAGGGTGGAGAGTAGACAGTGGACAGGTGTGGCCGCAGATAAAATGTGTAGGAAACAACTGCAGATGCTGGTTTATTCACAAAATGCTGGAGTATCTTAGCGGGTCAAGCAGCATCTCTGAAGAAGGGTTCCGACCTGAAACGTCACCCATCCTTTTTCACCAGAGATGCTCCCTGACCCGCAACATAATTCCAGCACTTTGTGTCTATTTGTGGTATCCGATAGTTCTTCTGCCAGGAAACCCTCTGGGCTCAAAGAAGAAAAGCTGCGCCTTGGGAATGAGACCAGAGCAGCAGAGTGCTGGTGGGTCCACTCGAACGTTAATGCCTTTTGCGCAGAAAAAGTTAGTTCAGAACTTGCTTTTGTAGAATGTTTCCCAGGTTCCCACGTACCTGATATCTGGAGATGGGCCTCTCGTGTTTTCCCCGTTGACCTACTTCGTATGAAACAGGAATACCTGTTCACAGAATCACTTGTGACATCGATGTGACTGTGGACAGTGATCAGCCCGCTGGAGTCCTCAGTGAACAGTGTGTCAGACATCTTGTCCACTCCCATCCAGCCACCATATCTCCGGCTTGGGAAACCATCCATTCGACTTCCACACCTCACGCACTCCTTGCGTGGTGCTTTCCTCCAAGCGGATCCAGGGCCGGAGGCCAAATCCTGCAATGAATGAATGGATGAATTAATATGTTTATTGGCCAAGTATTCGCATACGAGGAATTTGCCTTGGTGCTCCGCCCACAAGTGACAACATGCCATACAGTGACAGTTAGGAATGACACAAAAAACATTAAACATTAATAATAACACATTATCATAAACATGTGCATTAAATAAAATACCAGAGCAAAAGGAGGCTACAGATTTTTGGTTGTTGAGTAGAGCTACTACTCATGGAAAAAAGCTGTTTTTATGTCTGGCTGTTGCAGCTTTGGCAGTCTGCAGTCGCCTTCCAGAGGGAAGTGAACCAAAGAGTTTGTTGCCAGGGTGAGAGGCATCAGAGATGATCTTACCCGCTCGTTTCCTGGCCCTTGCAGTGTACAGTTCATCAACGGAGGGAAGGTTGCAGCCAACTACCTTCTCAGCTGATCGACCGATTCGCTGCGGCCTCCGGATGTCGGGCTTAGTGGCTGAGCCAAACCAGACCATGATGGAGAAGGTGAGGACCATCATAGAATTGGACCATCATTGCCTGTTGCAGATTGTGCTTCCACAGCTGCCGCATGAAGTACATCCTCTTTTGGGCCTTTTTGACTGTCGAGTCGATGATGGCCCCCCCATTTAGGGCCCTTGGAGATGATGGTTCCCAGGAATGTAAAGGACTCCACAGATGTGACTGTGGTGTTGTTGATGGTGAGTGGTGTGAGGGGAGGGGGAGCTCTCCTAAAGTCTACAATTAATTCCACCGTCTTAAGAGCATTGAGCTCCAAGTTGTTACGAAGGCACCAGGACACCAGCTGTGCCACTTCCTGTGTGTAGGCAGATTCCTCCCCATCCTGGATCAGTCCAATCAGGGTTGTGTCGTCCGCAAACTTGAGAAGCTTGACAGAGGAGTCTGTGGAGGTGCAGTCATTGGTGTAGAGAGAATCGGGGAGAGGCAAGAGTACGCAGCCTTGAGGTGCTCCTATGCTGAGGGTCTGCGGGGCTGAAATGTGCTTTTCCAGCCTCACATGCTGCTTCCTGTCTGTCAACAAGCTGCTGATCCACTGATGGAGGGATTCAGGCACAGTCAATTTGGAGAATTTGTAGCTCTGGCACAATGGTGTTGAATGCAGTTCTAAAATCCACAAACAAAATCCTCGCATAGGTCCCCTGGCAGTCTAGGTGCTGGATGATGAAATGCAGGCCCAGGTTGACTGTGTCATCCACAGATCTATTGGCCCGATGTTCAAACTGCAATCGGAATGTAATCGGTAAACACGATAGTTACACATGTATCTCGGCATGGAAAGGGCTTTCCGTGTGCTGGGTCAGTGAGCAGCTGATGACGCCGGGGCCTGAAGAGGCACAGAAAGAGCAGCGGTGGGAACTCCAACGATCATTGGTTGGGTGACCGGGTACCGCCGCGTTACCGCCCTATCGCCTCGTTGTCACCTTCCCCTTCAGCTAACAATGATCTGTTCTACATTTTACTTGAACCGCGTCCCCTTTGATTCATCTTTTTCGCACCTTACCCTTCCATATCTCTAGACTCCCTCTCCCATGTTTCTCTGTCTTCAGATGGGTCTCGACCCGAAACGTCACCCATTCCTTCTCTCCACACATGCTGCCTGTCCCGCGGAGTTACTCCTGCATTTTATGTCTACATTCGGTGTAAACCTGCATCTGCAGTTCCTTCCTACACACAACCTCGCCGCTGCCATTCCGTTCCAGGCCGTGTCACTCCCAGCCTGTGCCGAGGCAGCGGTCAACATTGTCAGTAACCCTTGACCTTCCCAGTAAAATCCCAGTCTGGGGGGCAGCTTACTGACATTCCCGGTGTAAACCCTGGTGTGAACTCTATGCCTCCATAGGGACTCACCTTCAACCTGCAGCCGCAGCGCCGCCTGGTGACTGGACGTGGGGGTGCTGATGGAACACGTGTACATTCCAGCATCTGATACTTTGACCCTCTTCAGTTTAAGCGATGCGTTTCCACGGGGAAACTCTTCCCGAATAAGCTCCGTCCTCCCTCGGTAAGCCCCGTCCTGCACCTCAGCTCGGTCCTGGCCGCCGGTGTATAAATGTACAGGTGACCCCGGGCTCGTTGTAAACCATCGGACCTCCAGAGCGTCCAGTGATGTATCCGGTACCTTCTGACATTCCAACACGGCATCTCCACCCACCATGGCCACCACCGGATAGTCCGGCACAATCACAGCGAACTCCTCTAGAAAATACAATGGTTAAGCTTCAGAATATTTGTAGAATCTTTCCTGCTGGCGATTTAAAGAAAGCAAATGTGATTATTTTGTTATAGTTTGGAACTCTTCCAAATGTCATTGGTCTGGATACTTTACTCTTAGTCTTTCAATCCACCCCCAACGTATCTCCGGCTTGGAAACCATCCATCGGACTTACACACCACATGTACTCCTTGCGTGGTGCTTTCCTCCAAGCGGATCCAGGGCCAGAGTCACGGCCAGGTTTATTCTTCAAAGAATAAACCTAGCAATTATAGACCTGTTAGTTTGACATCAGTGGTGGGCAAATTAATAGAAAGGATACTTAGAGATAATATATATAAGCATCTGGATAAACAGGGTCTGATCAAGAACAGTCAACATGGATTTGTGCCTGGAAGGTCAAGTTTGACAAACCTTCTTGAATTTTTTCAAGAGGTTACTAGGGAAATTGATGAGGGTAAAGCAGTGGATGTTGTCTATATGGATTTCAGTAAGGCCTTTGACAAGGTTCCCCATGGAAGGTTGGTTAAGAAGGTTCAATCTTTGGGTGTTAATGGCGGAGTAGCAAGATGGATGCAACAGTGGCTGAATGGGAGATGCCAGAGAGTAATGGTGGATGGCTGTTTGTCAGGTTGGAAGCCGGTGACCAGTGGGGTGCCTCAAGGATCTGTGTTGGGTCCACTGTTGTTTGTCATGTGCATCAATGATCTAGATGATGGGGTGGAAAATTGGATAAGTATGCAGATGATACTAAGATAGGTGGTGCTGTGGATAATGAAGTAGATTTTCAAAGTCTACAGAGAGATTTGGGCCATTTGGAAGAGTGGGCGGAAAGATGGCAGGTGGAGCTTAATGCTGATAAGTGTGAGGTGCTACATCTTGGCATGACAAATCAAAATAGGACATACATGGTAAATGGTAGGGAATTGAGGAATGCTGTGGAACAGAGGGATCTAGGAATAACTGTGCATAGTTCCCTGAAAGTGGAATCGCATGTAGATAGGGTGGTAAAGAAAGCTTTTGGTGTGCTGGCCTTTATAAATCAGAGCATTGAATATAGGAGTAGTAAAGTGATGTTAAAATTGTACAAGGCATTGGTAAGACTAATTCTGGAGTATGGTGTACAATTTTGGTCGCCTAATTATAGGAAGGATGGCAACAAAATAGAGAGAGTACAGAGGAGATTTACTATAATGTTGCCTGGGTTCCAGCAACTAAGTTACAGAGAAAGGTTGAACAAGTTAGGTCTTTATTCTTTGGAGCGCAGAAGGTTAAGGGGGGGACTTGATTGAAGTCTTTAAAATGATGAAAGGGATAGACAGAGTTGACGTGGATAAGCTTTTCCCATTGAGGGTAGGGAAGATTCAAACAAGAGGGCATGACATGAGAATTAGGGGACAGAAGTTTAGGGGCAACATGAGGGGGAACTTCTTTACTCAGAGAGTGGTGGCTGTGTGGAATGATCTTCCTGCAGAAGTGGTGGAGGCAGGATCAATTTTAACATTTAAAAGTAAAGTGGATAGGTATATGGATGGGAAGGGAATGGAGGGGTATGGTCTGAGTGCAGGTAGATGGAACTAGGGGAAAATAAATGGTCGGCACAGACTGGAAGGGCAGAGAAGGCCTGTTTCCGTGCTGTAATTGTTATATGGTTATAGTCCAAATCCTGCAATCTGGATGTAATCGGTGAAAACAATTGTTACATGTGTATCTTGACATGGAAAGGGCTTTCCGTGTGCCGGGCCAGCGAGCAGCAGAGGACGCCGGGGCCCAGGGCCGGATTTAGATGAAGAGAGGCCCTAGGCTGTTCCACTTGTGAGGCCCCTCCCAATCCCCCACCCCCACGACTAGAGGAAGATGGTCCACCAGATTGACACCGATTTGCAGCCGAGCATTTGCAATGAGATGAGGGGCAGGAAAGCTGTGCTTTATTTATTTATTGCCAGTGCTAGTGTCGAGTTATCGGCTTAAAACAATATTATTCTGAAATGGAGGGCAAGGAAAATTACTGAAGCATTGTTTAGAGACTACAGTGCATTGTGACAGCATATGTAAGAAAGGCCTTTGACAGTGTCAAAAATATTATACAACTTGCAGGGCTCTCACTTTTTTTCCCTGTTGTTAGCCGTGCAACCTTGGCAGCTTTTTAAGTTGCCAAATGACAGTTTAGGTGGTCATTTAAGACGGCTTGCATGACGCGTGCAATAATGTGCTCGGACAAAGTGCGTAGTTACTAGTCGGAATTATGCTCAATGAAGCATTCACATATTATTTCTGCTTCAAATAAAGTCACAAACTAAACATATCCAGCAATCAAGACATGATATATACCACAATGGCATGCAGCAAAATTATAATACAGTATCTCAACTCTTTTTACACTTTGCAATTAATTCAATTTCTAATATTTCTTTCCATTTCCAAACAAAATTGTGGTTGGATTATTCAGTGGATGATCAACCTCAGTGAGACGAAGCGTAGGCTTGGCGATCGCTTCACACAACACCTCCACTCAGTCCGCAATAACCAACCTGATCTCCCGGTGGCTCAGCACTACAACTACCCTTCCCATTCAGAATCCGACTTTTCTGTCCTGGGCCTCTTCCATGGCCAGAGTGAGGCCCACCGTAAATTGAGGAGCAGCACCTGATATTTCGCTTGGGCAGTTTACACCCCAGCGGTATGAACATTGACTTCTTCAATTTCAGGTAATCCCTGCTTTCACCTCCCCTTCCCAGCTCTCCCACAGCCCACTGTTTCCGCCTCTTCCTTTCTTCTTCCCGTCCACCCCACCCTCACATCAGTCTGAAGAAGGGTCTCGACCCAAAACGTCGCCTATTTCCTTCGCTCCATAGATGCTGAAATAAAATGAAATGCTACCTTTATTGTCGTTCGGACCGAAAGGTCTGAACAAAATTTCGTGCTGCCTCACCTGCTGAGTTTCTCCTGCATTTTGTTTACCCATTCACACAAGTTCTATTATCCCACTTTCGTCAAAAACTCCCTACACATTAGGGGCAAATTCACACAGACAAGTTAACCTACAAAGCCAGTGCATCTTTGGGATGTGGGAGGAAACCCACACGCTTGCAGGGAGAATGTGCAAATTCAACACAGACAGTGCCCGAGGACAGGATCGAACACAGATCTCTGGCGTGTGACGCAGCAAGTCTACCAGCTGTGCCACTATATTTTGTTTTCCAACACACAAAAAATTATACGTTGATAACTTTTGTTACTAAAACAATTAAAATATCAATTTTCAGTCTTATATCTCCAAGTGATGCTATGTCCCCCTTTACAGCTACTGTATGTTTTAATTAAGTTCAAGACTATGGGGCAATATATTGGCCATAAAATTGTTGCCTAAAAGTGCCAGAGACCCGGAATTGATCCTGAATATGGGTGCTGTCTGTATGGAGTTTGCTCCTTTTCCCTTTGATCGCATGGGTTTTCTCCGGGTGCTCTTGTTTCCTTCCACATTCCAAAGTTGTGCACAAATCTTTCAGACCCAACCCAATAAGTAATATTTTCCTTTTGTCCAGAGATTCTGTCTGACCTGTTGAGTTACTCCAGCTTTTTGTGTCTATCTTCAGTTTTGTGTCTATGTCCAGCATCTGCAGTTCCTTCCTACACACACGATACTATACGAGAGAACTTTATTAATCTCAGGAGGGAAATTCTGTGTGTGTGTGTGTGTGTGTGTGTGTGTGTGTGTGTGTGTGTGTGTGTGTGTGTGTGTGTGTGTGTGTATTACACACACACAAACGCACGCACATATTTATATATTCATATATAAATATACAGAGTTTTGTTTTATCATTTATAACACTGTTTACAGAGTACTATGTTTACATATTCTGTTGTGCTGCTGCAAGTAAGGATTTCGTTGTTCTAACTGGGACGTGAGAGAATAAAACACTCATGACTCTCGACTTAATGTGTGGGACAGAACTAGTGTATGGGTGATCGGTGGTCGGCGTGGACTCGGTGGGCCGAAGGGCTTGTTTCCAAGATGTATCATTAAAGTAAACTAAAAACACTAAACCCAGAGGGAATCCAAAGAAGGGTCTCAACACGAAACGTCACACAATTTCTTCTATCCAGAGTTGCTGGCTGCTCCATGGAGATTCCCCGCACAATTAAAGCATGGAGTCCCAGAGAGGACAATGAAATTCTTGCTTGTTGCAGCACAACAGAATATGTAAACATAATACAGAACAGGAGATAAAAGTTCAGTGTGTTTATATACCATAGACCATATATGTACTCAATAAATAAACAGATAAAATGCAATAGGCTGTTATTGTTCAGCCCCCCACCACCTCCAGTTTAAATTCCATTTGGAATAATTATGGAGGACCAGGAAACCAGAAGCAAGAGTTACTCCAGGGAGTTACTCCAGATCGAGGGTCAGGGAGTGATTCTGCATTGGTTTTCAGCGGTCGCGGTGAGGCTAGTAGACCACGCCCTGACTAGTAGCCCACTAGTCACTGCCTGCCATTCTGAAAATAACCCGTTTACTCCTACTCTTTGCTTCCTGTCTGCCAGCCAGTTCTCTATCCACATACTGAACCCCCAATACCGTGTGCTTTAAGTTTGTATACTAATCTCTTATGTGGGACCTTGTCGGAAGCCTTCTGAAAGTCCAGATATAACACATCTCCCTTATCCACCCTACTAGTTACATCCTCAAAAAGTTCCATAAGATTCGTCAGACATGATTTACCTTTCATATATCCATGTTGACTTTGTCCAACGATTTCACCACTTTCCAAATGTGCTGCTATGCCATCTTTAATAACTGACACTAGCATTTCCCACACTACCGATGTTAGACTAACTGGTCTGTAATACCCCGTTTTCTCTCTCCCTCACTTTTTAAAAAGTGGAGTTACATTAGCTACACTCCAATCCTCAGGAACTACTCCAGAATTTAAAGAGTTTTGAAAAATTATCACTAATGCATCCACTATTTCTGGGGCTACTTCCTTAAGTACTCTGGGATGCAGCCTATCTGGCCCTGGGGATTTATCGGCCTTTAATCCATTCAATTTACCTAACACCACTTCCCGGCTCACCTGGATTTCACTCAGTTCCTTCATCTCATTTAACCCCCGGTCCCCTGCTATTTCCAACATATTATTTATGTCTTCCTTAGTGAAGAGAAAATCAAAGTGGTTATTCAATTTGTCTGCCATGTCCTTGTTCCCCATGATCAATTCACCTGTTTCTGACTGCAAGGGACCTATATTTATCCCACAATTCAAAGCAAGGGAGAAACTTGACCTTCCCAGTAAAATCCCAGTCTGGGGGGCAGCTTACTGACATTCCCGGCGTAAACCCTGGTGTGAACTCTATTCCTCCAGAGGGACTCACCTTCAACCTGCAGCCGCAGCGCCGCCTGGTGACTGGACGTGGGGGTGCTGATGGAACACGTGTACATTCCAGCATCTGATACTTTGACCCTCTTCAGTTTAAGCGATGCGGTTCCACGGGGAAACTCTTCCCGAATAAGCTCCGTCCTCCCTCGGTTAGCCCCGTCCTGCACCTCAGGTCGGTCCTGGCCGCCGGTGACCCCGGGCTCGTTGTAAACCATCGGACCTCCAGGGCGTCCAGTGATGTATCCGGTACCTTCTGACATTCCAACACGGCATCTCCACCCACCATGGCCACAACCGGATAGTCTGGCAGAATCACAGAGAACTCCTCTAGAAAATACAATGGTTAAGCTTCAGAATATTTGTTGAATCTTTCCTGCTGGCGATTTAAAGAAAGCAAATGAGATTCTTTTGTTATAGTTTGGAACTCTTCCAAATATCATTGGTCTGGATACATTGCTCATATGAAAGATTCAATGCATAATGAAAGCTGCTACATATATTTTCGACCGGAAACATCACCTATTCCTCTGCCTGACCCAGTGAGTTGTTCCAGCATTTTGTGTCTGCCTTCGGTATAAACTAGCCTCTGCAGTTCAATAGCCACATATTCTCGTGTACTTTCCTTTCCCACTAATTACACAGGTCAGGGGTACACAGAACACTCTGCCTTCACTCTCCCGCACACCAAGGAATTTTCACCAGTTGAAAAATGTCCTTTAAAGAAACAAAGCTGCTGCCCTTCCCCAGTCCGTAACTCCATGTAACTCCCAGATACGCAGCAAAGTTGTACACCTTGATCCAGAATCTGAAATGCCACCCCCCACCCCCCGCCCACTTGGTTCAGAGGCAATTGGAGATGGGCATTAAATGCTGGCATTGCCAGTAATGCCATTTCAGAGTGGAAATTGTTCAAACACCGATTCACGTTTAAATGCAATTGTGATTCAAATGCAGCCACAAACACTGTACAAGAAACTTTTCTGGATTCACTTCAAATCATTCATGACTTTGTAAACTCAATAAAGGCCTGACTTCCCCTCCACTTGAGAGTCACTTCATTAGCAGAGCTCATAATATGAGCTGACACTTCAGTGGAGGGCTGACCCAGTGTTGTACCATTGCAGGTGGGGACTGGTTCAAGATACTCTGAAGTCCAGCACTTGTGGTGGAATGGAACAGCTCAGGACATTATTTAATGAGCAAGGAGTTCTCCCAGTGTCCCAGCCAACACTCCCCCACCAAGACACAGACTCTCTACACATGACTGTCTGTGTGACTGTAGCCGAGTACAAATGGCAGACAGGTTTGCATGGACAGTTGGATTATCTTTCCTTGAAGTCAATTTGAATCTGTTAACTGAAGATTCATGCAGGATATTGAGAGCTGGGAAACCCAGAAAATAAATGATCATCAGTGTGATGAGAGGTTTAAATATTATATATATGTGTGTGTGTGTGTGTGTGTGTGTGTGTGTGTGTGTGTGTGTGTCTGTTCCCCGGTGAGGGGGACCAGTGGCTGAGGATACAGCCACGGATGGAAGCTGGCAGAGAGCACGGTTGCAGAGTGGAGGATGCAGCTTCACCTCGCTGCTGTTCCCGGCTGGAGTTACCATCAGTGTCTGGAATCTGCCCTCGCCCTGTCTGCAGTCAACCCCAGTTAAAGCTTTTTGTTTCATCTTCAGAGTCTGAGGATTGATTTCACACCAAAGTGAAACACAGCTGTGATGGCCATTCACTGGAACACTGACAACCGAGCATTGAGAAGATTGACCTAACTTTGGTAATGTTTAATTTTCTTTAGTTCAGAGATACAGCATGGAAACAGGCCCTCCAGCCCACCGAGTCGATGCTGACCATGGATCGCCCGTTCACACATGCACAATGTTACCCCAGGAGCCGCTGGAAGGTGGAAGCCCCTCGGAGAGTGCTCTGGTTTTCCACTGAAGTTACAGTGGGAATCTGGCATAAACCCGCCCGGATTTCCCGACCTGCATCTTACGCTGTTGTTTAACGTACCTTTGATGCATCTGTTTTGTTTCACGTTCCAATAAAACACAGCAACGTGGGCGGCAATGAGAAGACAAATGGTGAGGACCAGCGGCAGGGCCCAGTCAGGAACTCCAGCAAGGAAGATATCATCTACAGAATGAAGACAGTGAATGACAGTGTCTGACACACACTCACACGCATTCACACATCACAGCTGCCCCAGCAACCTCCAGCCGTGAGTTAGTATATATATATATATATATATATATATATCAGGATAAATATCCGTATAGATATCAATATATATATATATATATATATATATATATATATATATATATATATATATATATATATATATATATATATGCGTGTGTATGTGTGTGTTTAGAATACATACATATATATATCAGCATGTCTGTGTGTGTACAATATAGATACATATACTGGCTGTGATGTCTTGGTACGATATGTAATATACATATAATGTCAATGCCAGTGCCTGTAATGTCTGTAAAGTGAAGAGGGAGATGTGATGTCTTTGTAATGTTATATATATATATATATATATATAATATAAATATTATAATTTATATTATATTATGTTAATATATATATATTGTGTAATCTAAAATGGAAACTCGTGCCTGAGGTCAAGATAAAAAGCAGTGTTTGCAGAATAAACAGTCTCTTACTCTCACTCGGTGTCTTTCTTTGTGCTACTCACAACAGAGCCTTACCTCATCAGCAACCTTTACATTGGTGTAGATAAGACTATATTGTACACACACAGACATCCTGACATATACTGTTATATATATATATACCAGGCACGTGCCGTGAGTAATTACTCAGGGTAGGCAGTCAGCCGGCTTTCAAAAAAAAAATCTTAAAACCGCGCATGCGCAGATTGTTCTCTTCGTAAACAATAAAAAATAAGTGACAATTCAATTTTCCCAAGGGTTCTAAATCTCCTTTATTTTTTAATTACTGAATGGGTGGGGGACGGAGGATGAAGGCAGGTGGAGAGATGGTGGGAAAAACGGGAGCACATCGGGACGTTGAATCAGTTGTCATCTTATGGAATGACAATACTAATTCAAGGGTCCAATTGGAGTGGGAGTTCCTTTCACACCGTGTGGGGAGCCTGCGGCAGGGGTTAAATATGCGAGAAGGGAGAGGTTTTGAGAAGGAGGGGGACAGAGATCATATCAAACTCACTCACCGCTGCCGCAGCGCTCCGGGTAAGGACAGCAGAACTGGCCGCCACTTCCGGGGATAGAAGCAGCTCGGGTGCGAACGGCCACCGGGACCCAACACCAGAACCGGCTGCTCTTCAGCGCCTTCTGATCACCTCAGGCAGTGCTCTTCGCCTGAACATCTCTCACCTGCCGTGTTAAAGAAGGAACTGCAGATGCTGGAGAATCGAGGGTTACACAAAAAGCTGGAGAAACTCAGCGGGTGCAGCAGCATCTAAGGGGCGAAGGAGATAGGCGACGTTTCGGGTCGAGACCCTTCTTCAGACTGAGTCTGAACATCTCTCACCTGCCGCTCGCCGGCCGGCTTCCCGCAAATCTTTAAATTCCGACAGCGCGTTCACGGGTCCAGTTTAGGTTACTTGGCTGTGGGAATTTAAGGATTTGCGGGGCGCGGTTGACATGAGCGAAGCCGGCGAACGGCAGGTGAGAGATGGGGGTCACACAAAAAGCTGGAGAAACTCAGCTGCAGGTGCAGCAGCATCTAAGGGGCGAAGGAGATAGGCGACGTTTCGGGTCGAGACCCTTCTTCAGACTGAGTCGGAATTTAAAGATTTGCGGGAAGCCGGCCGGCGAGCGGCAGGTGAGAGATGTTCAGACTAAGTCTGAAGAAGGGTCTCGACCCGAAACGTCGCCTATCTCCTTCGCCGTCTGAACATCTCTCACCTGCCGTTCGCTGGCTTCGCTTATGTCAACCGCGCCCCGCAAATCCTTAAATTCCCACAGCCAAGTAACCTAAACTGGACCCGTGAACGCGCTGTCGGAATTTAAAGATTTGCGGGAAGCCGGCCGGCGAGCGGCAGGTGAGAGATGTTCAGACGGAGAGCACTGCCAGAGGTGAGTGGGGACCAGCAGAAGGGGCTGAAGTGGCAGGGTCCCGGCGGCCACTCGCAGTCACCCGAGCTGCTTCCTTCCGCGGAAGTGGCGGCCAGTTCTGCTGTCCATGCCCGGAGTGCTGCGGCTACCACCCGAGCTGATCCACTCCCCGGCCACAATAAAACCATATGGCAATACAGCACGGGAACAGGCCATCTCGGCCCTTTTAGTCCGTGCCGAACATTTACTCTCCCCTAGTCCCATCTCACCTGCACTCAGACCGGAGCGTAGCAAGTGGGTTACTGACCCCAATCCCCTCCTTCACAACGCCAGACTGCCCAAACACTGTGAACGGAGCTCTCCCCCCACCCCGGGAACTGCAGTATTTAAAAACATAAAGCACAAAGAAATGCACTTACCACATTATTGGTACATTAAGTCCATTCTCCATTTGTTTGCTAAGATACTATTAAAATAATGGCAATCCATATTTGAACATCCCGCCAAGAAACACGCGATGCGCATGCGCAGAAAGATGATGCACATGCGCAGTGCTGCAAAGGCAGAATTTCTGCTGCCTTCAGCTCCCATTGAATCTGACGGCTTCAGGCAGCGCTGACGGCACGGGGGCTGCACAGAGCTTCCCGTGTTACAAGCGCTGCGGGTGAAAGGCACGGAGAATTATGCCTACCTAAGAGATCGATCTCTTAGACAGGCATCATTCTCCCATGCCTTTACTATTTATATTTAAAAATTGCCATTTCATAATTTTAGTCAGGGTAGGCAGTGCCTACCTTGCCTACCCTGACGGCACGTGCCTGATATATACACACACACACATACATACGCGCACACACACACACACATATATATATTTAATGAGAGAGAGGGGAGGGGGTGAGAGACCATGGGAGAGAGAGTGAAAAGAGAGAGAGGAGAGAAATGAGAGGAGAGAGAGAAATAAGAGAGAGAGAGAGCGGGATAGAGTGGGGGAGAGAGAGAGTGGAATGAGAGAGAGTGAGAAATGAGAGAGAGAGTGGGATAGTGAGGGAGAGAGAGAGTGGAATGAGAGAGAGTGAGAAATGAGAGAGAGAGTGGGATAGTGAGGGAGAGTGAGAGAGAGACAGAGATAGATAGAGAGACAGATATGGAGAGATTGTACTCTATCACACACGGCATCAGACCGGTCTCTTCACACCGAAGATCCTACAGTTTGCTGCAGGAACTGTGCTTCACTCTCCACCACACGCGGCATCAGACCTCACGGTCACTTCACTCTGTCCGTCCGTCCCCGGGTCCAACCGACAACCGTTTGAATTCCAACCGCCCAACCGCCGCCCCCTGACCACGTGACCGCTCGGCCCAGATCACGCCCGGTCCACGCGACAGTTGCAGCCCGACCACCCACTGTTGCCTAGCAACACGCCTCAGCCCCACACACACTCACGCTCACACACACAGACCCACACACAACTCACCCAGACACACACTCACGCACACATGCACTCACACAGACACACTCACGCACACATGCACTCACACAGACACACGCACACACACACATATATATATATAGGTCTATCATTACACACACACACATATATATATGTACATATATATATCGGTCTATCATTACACACATACATTAACATGGGCCGCGGAAGGCTGCTTTCTCCAACCACCCCCATTTGAAGGTCACTATCTTCCACCGCTTCTACCCAGTGCTTGCTACCTACTTCCAGCAGCCACTGGTTGTCCTCCAGGATGTACCGAGCCGCAGCCTGGTCCATGCCGGTCACCAGAGCGAATTGGGCGCAGAGACTCTCTCTCACGGCAGCGGCGCAACGTCTCCGACGGCCCGGGACTCGTGCACTGAGGCTGCTCCATGGAAACCGTCAACACCCGGCCCCGCGCACCAACCCTGTCACGTGACACACCCGGCCCCACGCACCAACCCTGTCACGTGACACACCGGCCCCACGCACCAACCCTGTCACGTGACACACCCGGCCCCACGCACCAACCCTGTCACGTGACACACCGGCCCCACGCACCAACCCTGTCACGTGACACACCGGCCCCACGCACCAACCCTGTCACGTGACACACCCGGCCCCGCGCACCAACCCTGTCACGTGACACACCCGGCCCCACGCACCAACCCTGTCACGTGACACACCCGGCCTCGCGCACCAACCCTGTCACGTGACACACCCGGCCTCGCGCACCAACCCTGTCACGTGACACACCCGGCCCCACGCACCAACCCTGTCACGTGACACACCCGGCCCCACGCACCAACCCTGTCACGTCACACACCGGCCCCACGCGCCAACCCTGTCACGTGACACACCGGCACCAACCCTGTCACGTGACACACCCGGCCCCGCGCACGAACCCTGTCACGTGACAGGCAGTGGCGAGTGGAGTGCCCTGAGGCTCGGTGTTGGGGCCGCAACAGTTTACCATATATATTAATGATTTGGAAGAGGGAATTAGGAGCAACACTAGCAAGTTTGCGGATGACACAAAGCTGGGTGGCAGTGTGAACTGTGAAGAGGATGTTAGGAGGTTGCAGGGTGACCTGGACAGGTTGAGTGACTGGGCAGATGTGTGGCAGATGCAGTATAATATAGATAAATGTGAGGTGTCCACTTTGGTGGCAAAAACAAGGGGGCAGATTATTATCTCAATGGGGTTAGGTTGGGTAAGGGGGGGGGGGGTGCAGCGAGACCTGGGCGTCCTTGTACACCGGTCACTGAAAGTTGGCGTGCAGGTACAGCAGGCAGTGAAGAAAGCTAATGGAATGTTGCCCTTCATAACAAGATAATTTCAGTATAGGAGTAAAGAGGTTCTTCTGTAGTTGTATAGGGCTCTGGTGAGACCACATCTGGAGTGTCGTCTACAGTTTAGGTCTCCTAATTTGAGGAAGGACATCCTTGTGATTGAGCCAGTGCAGCATAGGTTCACGTGATTGATCCCTGGGATGGTGCAACTGTCATACAAGGAAAGATTGAAAAGGCTGGGCTTGTATTCACTGAAGTTTAGAAGTATGAGTGGGGATCTTATAGAAACATATAAAATTATAAAAAGGAGTGGACAAGCTAGATGCAGGAAAAATAGGGGCGTTGCACGTAAGGTCACTGGGTCATAGGGCTTGACGCACGGAGCCACTCAATCCACCTGGAGGACATCGCAGCTTCTGGCATCTGTTGTTAATATACGAAACGTATACTTTCTTACCTGTTAAAAACCGCCAAAATTTTGGATTTTTGGGCTGTAAAATATTGTGGAAATGGGAGTAATCGTGAGAGACATATACCCAACTTCACAATTCCAAACGTGAAGCGAAATTAAGGTAAAGAGAGGCGAGATCTGAAGGGACAACAACAGCTAAAGTGCTTGGCGAACATTGGCCGTGCAGATATGGAAATAGAAAATATTGGGAATTATTGCGTTTGATCGCTGCATTTCATCAACAGGAAGGCATTATTTGTGGTTTTTCTTGATTCCTTTGGTATCTAAAATCTCTCAGAAGTGATAAATCTGGCTGTAAATTGCTTCAGAGGCGTTTTCATTTTGTATGTAAAAACCCACTTCAGAACCATGGGCGATTTTAAAATTTTACAGCCAGATTTATCACTTCTGAAACTTTTTGGATGCCAAAGAAATCAAGAAAAACTCCACAAATAATGCCTTACTGTTGATGAAATGCAATGAGCAAACGGCCAATGTTCGCCAAGCACTTTGGCTGTTGTTGTCCCTTCAGCTCTCGCTTCTATCAACCATCATCTCGCCTCACTTTTGGAATTCTGAAGTAGGCTAAATGTCTCTCACGCTTATCCCGATTTCCATAATTATTTACAGCGCAAAAATTGACAATTTCGGCGGGTTTTAACAGGCTTTAGCAACAGTACGGGTCATGGGTCGTGACCCGACTGCCGTGCAACCTCCCTATGTTCCCAATGTTGGGTGAGTCCAGAACCAGGGGCCACAGTCTTAGAATAAACGGGAGGCCATTTAAGATTGAGGTGAGAAAACACTTTTTCACCCAGAGAGTTGTGAATTTGTGGAATTCGCTGTCACAGAGGGCAGTGGAGGCCAAGTCACTGGATGGATTTAAGAGGGAGTTAGATAGAGCTCCAGGAGCTAGTGGAATCAAGGGATATGGGAAGAAGGCAGGCACGGGTTATTGATTGTGGACGATCAGCCATGATCACATTGAATGGCAGTGCTGGCTTGAAGGGCCGAATGGCCTCCTGCACCTATTTTCTATGTTTCTACGTGACATACCGCGCACCAACCCTGTCACGTTACAGACCCGGCCTCTGACTTGGGTTCTGTCATACACCGATTAGCCACTAGGTGCCGCTACAGGGTGACGTTTCGGGTCGAGATCCTTCAGACTGCGAATCATGGGAGATGGAGTCAGAGATATGGAAGGGTTAGGTGTGAAGAAGAGAAATCAAAGTCTGTGGAATTCTCTGCCTCAGAGGGCGGTGGAAGCCGGTTCTTTGGATACTTTCAAGAGGGAGCTAAACAGGGCTCTTATGGAAGTATAGAGAGCTGAATAACGGAGTCAGGGGATATGCGGAGAAGGCAGGAACGGGGTACTGATTGGGGATGATCAGCCATGATCACATTGAATGGCGGTGCTGTCTCGAAGGGCTGAATGGCCTACTCCTGCACCTATTGTTTATTGTCTAATGTCTAAAGGGGACGCGGACCAAGGAAAATGTAGAACGGATCATTGTCAGCTAAAGGAGAAGGTGACAACGAGCAGATGGGGCGGCAACGCGGCGCTACCCGGTGACCCAACCATTGATCGTTGGAGTTCCCATCGCTGCTCGCTGTGGCTCTTCAGGCACCAGGCATCCTCTGCTGCTCACTGACCCGACACACGGAAAACCCTTTCCATGCCAGATTACACGTGTAACAATCGTGTTTACCGATTACGTCCCGATTGCAGGATTTAGACTACGGCCCCGGATCCGCTTGGAGGAAAGCACCACGCAAGGAGTGGGTGTGGTGTGTAAATCGGATGGATGGTTTCCCAAGCCGGAGATGCGGTGGCTGGATGGGAGTGGACAAGGTGTGACAGCACGGTCTGACACACTGTTCACTGAGGACTCCAGCGGGCTGATCACTGTCCACAGTCACATCGATGTAACAAGTGATTCTGTGAACAGGTATTCCTGTTACATACGAAATAAAAGACTGGGCGAAACACGAGAGGCCCATCTCCAGATATCAAGTATGTGGGAACCTGGATAACCATCTATAAAAGAGAGAAGTTGGCACACGGAAATGCAGGAGGCATACACTCAGTAAACTCAGTAACCGTTCCCTCTCTCTGTACCGCCACACCCTAGTTCTTCGACAAGTTTCACCGTCCTGAATAATTTTGCTGATTGTATGCCTCATTGTCACCATCCCCTCCGCTAACAATGAACCATTCTACATTTCCTTGTTCAACGTCTGCTTTGATCTGTCGTTTTCACACTTTACCCTTCTATATCTCTAGTCTCCCTTCACCCGACTCTCAGTCTGAAGAAGGGCCTCGACCCGAAAGGTCACCCGTCCCTTCTCTCCTGAGATGCTGCCTGACCCGCCGAGTTACTCCCGCATTTTGTGTCTATCTGCGGTGTTCACCTGCATCTGCGGTTCCCTCCTACACACAGGGTCTATAACAGATTAGGTGTGGGATACCTCAGGAATGAACCCTAACATTCGGCAAGTGATGGGCAGCTGGGGCTGGTTGTTGATGCAGTGGATGGGGAGATGGGGTTATTGACTCGTTGCCGCTGGGAGGAGACTACTAGTGCGTTGGGATAGCTGATAGATTCAGTTCCACCTCCCGCTCCTCCTGTCTTAGTGGGAGCAAGTTCAATGCCTTTCCATACGGTCCCAATGAGGAAACAAGGAATTGCAGATGCTGGTTCAGAATAAAAGACCCCCCCCCCTCACCCCCCCCCCCCCCCCCCCCACCCCCCACCACCCCCACAAACATCAGTCATCTCCATCAACTTATTCAAATGCCCGTGACAGGGGCGAGATCGGAACCGGAAGTTTGCTGCTGTGCTGTGACATTACTGAAGATGAAATCTACACATTATTTTATGATATGGATGCCCCGTGTTTCATGTCGGTTCATAGCAGCGGCTGAGATCTCAGTAAACACGCTATTTGTGTGAGTTGGTTCTTGTGCGAGTTACTTGGACACATCACTCACTAGACGGCCAGCCTGTGAAGTGATACGAACCATTCCCAACCATGGCCCTGCTTAATGAGAAGATCGACCTTTATCATTATAAACCTCTGTCCCCGTGACACCCGTTGGCGGGGATAGCGGTCGAGGGCGCTTCCCAGATCGGCGCACATTTCACCAGAGAAAGGGTTCTGAAACTGGCTTGCCAGACAAAATGCTACTGGTAAAATATAAACTCAAACTACCTCCAAACCTTTCCTATCCGCATCCCTATCCAATTGTATTTTTAATGATATTATAGTACCTGCCTCAACTACCTCCTCTGGCAGCTGGTTCCATATTCCCATCACCCTTTGTGTGAAAACGTTGCCCCTGAGATTTGCATTAAATCTTGCCCCCCTCACCTTAAGCCTGCGCCCTCTAATTCTTGATTATACTGGGTAAAAGATTGTGCACTCACCCTCTCTATTCACGTCATGGTTTAGCACACCTCTATAAGATCACCCTTCAGCCTCCTGCTCTCCAAGGAATTAAGTCAACCGGCCGAATATCTCGCTGTAGCTCCGGATCTCAAGCGCTGGGACATCTGATACGAGTGTACGCATTTCCCTTCTAGATCTGTTCGTCAATAAAGTTAACGAGTTCAACATCTGCGTGCCGATATTCTGAGTGTTTGCCGGCCTTGTGGTCACTGCTGCTTTCAATATAATGATCCACAGATACGAAGACAAAAAGATTCAAGGTGAGAAGGGGCGCTGGGGAATGAGCGGGTGATCTTATAGAGATGTACACATTCATGAAGGGAATAGATAAGGTGAGTGCACAGAGTATTTTACCATGGGCAGTGAATCACGAATTAGAAGGCATCAGTTTACGGTGAGCAGGGAAAGATTTAATACAAACCTTAGGGGCAATGTTTTCTCATCGAGGGTGATGGGTGAAGCCGCCAAGGGAAGATGCCCTGGCGTATGGAATAATGGGATAGAGCCATTGGGAAGGATGTAGTTCCATGAACTGTCAGACCAATAACTAGGGGCAATAGGTTGAAGGTTTTGGGCAGGAGGATTAGAGGTGATCTGGGGAAATTACTTCAACCCAAAGGGTGTTGAAAGTCTGCAGATCCATGGGCATGTTCGGCAAGTAGTTTAGATGGTGCACTCGTTTACTGTCAACAGTGTCTGAATCCAGAGAGCACCGCTGTGCTCTGTCTGTGCGCAGTGACTGACACGGTCCTGGGACGTGTTCTTATTTTCAGAACTCCAGCTGTTTTGCACTTTGGAAGGTAAGATATTTCGATGACTTGCGACTACAATTTATATCGACTGACTGAGAAATGTTCAATGTCGTTTCACAGCCCTTCTCCTGTCTCCGTGGTCCATGTTCCACTAATCCTAGTGCCATGTTCGGCACAGACATTGTGGGCCAAAGAGCCTGTTCCTGTGCTGCATCGTTCTATCTTCCTCTTCTAATCCACTCGCCACCAAGTCTCTGGTTTTTCCATCCTTCTCACCTTTCAGACCGCAGTTGGATGGACTGTGTTTATTCATTTTATGTCTTGGAATCCCTTAGTGAACGAAATTTTAAAAAAAGTTCTTATTAATTTATCTCTAACAGAATTGGATAAATAATTATTCTATGCTGTGAATGTCTGAATACAATTTGGAAGAAACCTACATGAAAAGCCAACTGTGTTTCAGTGAAATCTGCAAATATACACCCAGATTATGGTTTACTTGGGACAAATTCTTCTTGCCTTTTTGCAGTTCCCTTATTTTAACATCGGGAAATCATGAGTCTCAGGCGGTATTAAAAGGGGCTGAGGATGCAGCCTTGAGAAACAACAACGTTGAGAATTGTCATGGAAAATGCTCTGTTGCCTGTCCTTACTGATTACAGTCTGGGCGTCAGGAAGAGCTCTCTCTCTGCGACCTCCGCCCAGCTTGCTTCAAGATGTTCGGCTGGATGGTTCGAGATGAATAGACCATTTGATCTGTGCTGTTATTGTGGATTGTAACCTATCTTGTGGACATTTTCATTTCTACTTTGAATCATCCATCAGCAAACAATGAAAGTTTTGAAGTGTAGTATTTCTGTTTTTATGCAAGTTATGATGATATGGATATTGAATACGGTATGTACAGATAATTTTGCATCCCAATACTTTGTACTATTTCACATTCTATTCCGGCTCACAGAGCCATCCCATTCTGCCTTTAATGTTTTGTGACCCATTCGATGAAGCGTTATTGTCACATGTACCTCGGTACAGTGACGTTGCTCTCCTCTTTATCCCTCTTGCTCACGCTTGCACTGTCACTTTCGTCTCCACCGCTACCTCTCTCACTTCCTACCACCTTTCCTCCACTCCGCCACCCACCCAACTTGCTCGCCCCCGTGCCTCGCGCTCTTTTACTTCCCATCGTTGCCCCTCTTTCTTCTCAATCTCCAGTTATCCCATTTCTCCCCCGCAGCATCGTCTCCCCAATCCTACCCACAACGCTCTTCCCCATCATCAACCCACCTGCCGTGTCCTCTGCCGCTCAACCCACCACTGCCATTTCGGGCGCCACAGTGGAGCAGAGGGTAGAGCTGCTGCCTCACAGCGCCAGAGAACGGGTTCCATCCTGAATATGGGTACTGCCGGTGCGGAGTTTTACATTCTCCTCGTGACCGCGTTGGTTATCTCCAGGTGTCCTGGTTCCCTCCCACACTACAAAGATGATTTTTTAATTTGAGGATCAATTGTCTACTGTAAATTGTCCCACGTTGTAAGGTACTGTTAGTGTACGGGGTGATCGTTGGTCGGTGCGGACTCGGTGGGCCGAAGGGCCTGTTTTATGCTGTATCTCTAAAGTGACGCTCCCCTGCCCATTTGTACTGTCCCTTCTCACCCTTGCCGCACGGGTCGACGCACCCCGTTCTCACTCTGCTCAGCACCAATTGCTCTTCCCAGCAGCTCGCCCTCCTGCCCTTGACACGTCCCATGCCCCCCCCCCCCCCCAGCTTTCCCCATTCCCCGGATCCACCTGCTCCTCACTCTGTCCTTCAATCCCACTCGGACCTCTCTCAGTCCCGGGGCCGCGCGCGCTGCAGGCGTCTCGCCCCGACACCCGGCGACTCTCTGATTCTCTGGTTCTCTCCCCAGTCTCCAGGGGTGACCCTGGATGTGGAAACAGCGCATTCGCGGCTCGAGGTGTCTGAGGATGGGAAGAGGGTGAGAAATATCGGGACCGAGAGGGGACTCCCTGACACCGGGGAACAAGTTTAGATACTGGTCTTCTCTCCTGGGATCAGACGGATTCACATCGGGGAGACATTACTGGGAGGTGGAGATGACGGGGAGTCGGGGCTGGTGGCTGGGAGTCGCCGCAGAGTCTGTGGAGAGGACCTTGAGAAAAGGCAGGATCTCTGGTTGCGGGCTCGAGCCCTTCTTCAAAGCAAATTATTTACATAATAATTAATAATTACATTCTCACTGGCAGCAGCAAAACAATCTGTGAAAACAATATTCAATAGATAACTTCAGACACAAACAAATACGTTCAGTAAATAAAATAAATAATATCGGCCCAAATCAAAACAAAAGCCCGAGTTCCGGACCCGCTATCCTTCTGCTTCCATTCTTCACTCTGTTCCCTGAACTGGGAAGGCTGGGCAGGAGCTCAGAACCATTGGTGCCTGTCCTGAACCCGCGTTTTCAAGCTAAAATCACCACCAGTGTAAAACCTCATGTATACCTCACTCCTGGAGAAGGATGAATTAGAAATGTTGTTGTACAAGATCATTCCAGGAAGAGTAAGCAGATACATTGACTTATTCAATACGGTTTATTTTAGCAGAATGCTGGCAGCATTTGAGGGGTTGTGCTATAGGGCGAGGTTGGGCAGGCTCCGACTTCATTCCTTGGCGTGCAGGAGGATGATCGATCACTTTGCGTCCTTTCATTCCACCAATGCCGTCCTGCATCATTCTGATTGCCTTGAATGCTTGCACCGCTGCCTACAGCTCTGACCTGGCATCCGGAATAATGGACTCCACAAGGGAGAGTCCTACCGACTGCGAAGGGCGGTGAAGGAAGCAAAAAGGAGGTACAGGGACAAGATGGAGTCACAGATGGTGCAGCAGGACACCAGGCGCGTTTGGAGGGGGCTACGCACTATAACCAACTACCGGAGCAGCCTCCTCCCCCTCAACCGGAAGTGCCGGCACCTCCCTAGCTGATGACCTGAACTTTTTCTACGCTCGTTTTCAGATGAGCTCGTTTCCAGCTTGCCGGCTAACGACAACACCGCCAGCGCGCTGGCTAGCGAGGCTGGAGGGAGGGCCACCGCTGGGGATGCGTACACACTCTCATTGGCCGAGCACGACATGAGGAGGGCTCTGACACGTGTGAACACGAGGAAAGCTGTCGGCCCAGATGGCATCTCGGGGCGAGTACTTAAGTCTTGTGCTGCGCAGCTATCTCCGGTGCTCACAACAATATTCAACCTCTCCCTGGACAAGTCCGTGGTCCCTGCCTGCTTCAAAAAATCCACCATTGTACCTGTACCAAAGAATGGTACTCTGTACCTGTACCAAATCTGGCACTCTGGTGTGAGGACAACAGCCTCCTCTTGAATGTCACAAAAACTATAGAGCTGATTGTGGACTTTAGGAGGGCACGTCATCCGAGGACGTACACACCATTGAGGATAAATGGGGATACTGTGGAAAGGGTGAGCTGCGTTCAATACCTGGGAGTCCACATCTCAGAAGATCTGACATGGACATAACACACTGCCGCACTGGTGAGTAAGGCAAGGCAGCGCCTTTACCACCTCAGGCAATTGAGGAAACTCAGAGTGTCTCCGAGAATCCTCCAGTGCTTCTACTCAGCGGCTGTGGAAAGCATCTTGTCCGGAAACATTACAATCTGGTCTGGGAACTGCTCTGCCCAGGACAAGAAGGCTCTGCAGAGAGTAGTGCGTTCAGCCGAACGCAAGATGGAAACTACACTCGCCCCCCTGCAGGAACTATACATCAGGAGGTGTGGATCCAGAGACAACAAGATCACAGGGGACGCCTTCCACCCCAGCAACAGATTCTTCCAGCTGCTACTGTCAGGCAAACGCCTCCGTTGCCATTGTGAGATGTAGTTTTGTGCTCACAATCACTACTCAGAGACTAAATCATGGAAACAAAAAATGCTTTATTTGCGAGTCTGCAGAATCGGGTGCCTCTCCAAGTTGAGGCACACCGAGCAAAGGAAAAACGTCTATTTTTATACAATTTATTATGCAGTCTTTATTGATCGGACGCCTCCCCTTCTGACCCCTTCCAATCAGGGTACCGAGGTTCACAATCTTCCAATCCTCCCCTCCGTGCGTCATCAATCATTCCCTCTTCTCCCACATCATACATCGCATGTACATTTAAATTAGGTTCTTTGTCATGAGGGGCGTAAAGTTAATATTCATTTATTTCATTAAGCATGCTCAGTCGCTTTTGCCCTAACCTACTTAATTGCCTTTGACCTAAAGACTAGCTTCTGTGTTGTCAGCTACATTCCTTACCTCATCTTGTTATTCTACAATGTTATCAACAGCTCTGAAGGACAGTAACAGTTTGTTCGAATCACAAGGTTGGTGATTCCAACTATTCGGCCCATCACAAGGTTGGTGGTTACAACCACTCGGCCCCTCACAATGATGGTGGTTTAATCATCTTATCCCTCACACCATGCTGTGAAAACAGAGAGGATGAGAAGGAGTTTCTTCCCAGAGGCCATTCATTAGGACTGTAAACTCCGATCTCACCAGGGACTAACGTACTGTCCCAATTTAACCATATAACCATATAACAATTACAGCACGGAAACAGGCCATCTCGGCCTTTCAAGTCCATGCCTAACAACTTTTTTCCCTTAGTCCCACCTGCCTGCACTCATACCATAACCCTCCAAACCCTTCTCATCCATATGCCTATCCAATTTATTTTTAAATGATACCAACGAACCTGCCGCCACCACTTCCACTGGAAGCTCATTCCACACCGCTACCACTCTCTGAGTAAAGAAGTTCCCCCTCATGTTACCCCTAAACCTCTGTCCCTTAATTCTAAAGTCATGTCCTCTTGTTTGAATCTTCCCTATTCTCATAGGGAAAAGCTTGTCCACATCAACTCTGTCTATCCCTCTCATCATTTTAAAGACCTCTATCAAGTCCCCCCTTAACCTTCTGCGCTCCAGAGAATAAAGACCTAACTTATTCAACCTATCTCTGTAACTTAGCTGTTGAAACCCAGGCAACATTCTAGTAAATCTCCTCTGTACCCTCTCTATTTTGTTGACATCCTTCCTATAATTGGGCGACCAAAATTGTACACCATACTCCAGATTTGGTCTCACCAATGCCTTGTACAATTTTAACATTACATCCCAGCTTCTATACTCAATGCTCTGATTTATAAAGGCTAGCATACCAAAAGCTTTCTTTACCACCCTATCTATATGAGATTCCACCTTCAAGGAACTATGCACGGTTATTCCCAGATCCCTCTGTTCAACTGTATTCTTCAATTCCCTACCGTTTACCATGTACGTCCTATTTTGATTCGTCCTGCCAAGGTGTAGCACCTCACGTTTATCAGCATTAAAGTCCATCTGCCATCTTTCAGCCCATTTTTCCAACTGGCCTAAATCACTCTGTACACTTTGGAAATCCTCTTCATTATCCACACCACCCCCTATTATTTACTGTTGTGTGGTGTCTTTTTCAAATTGCCGTATTTTTCTTTCTTTTTTCTCCCATAAATATGTAATTACTGATTCTATTCTGTTCGTGGGTTTTTTTGTGCACAATCCACAAGCATTGGCACTTATCATTTCACTGCACATCTCGTATGCGTATGTGACGAATAAACTAGACTAGACTTGACTTGACGAGGTGTTTGCGCAGTAAACAACCAGAACCAGTTGTGCAACATTCCGGGCCGCATTGAGGAAACCTCACCTGGTTTAACTTTCTCCACCGCGCCCATTTCTGGCTTCCATTTTATGAAAACCTGAGAGGATTTCTCGCTCTCTCTCCCTCGGCGGCCGCCGTTCCCCTGCGTTCCCAGGCTGAAGAAAGCGCTCTCTCTGACGCCGGTTACTCCGCTCTGTTGCTGGGCGCCGGTGACAGACTCGGCCCCCGGGGACAAGGAGGTTCCCGGCCGGAGGGAGGGAGGGAGGGGAAGCGGCCGCGCCGGGCGGGCGGGGATTGATCAGGTGAGTGGGGCTCCGGGACAACTCACGGCGCCGGAGCCGCTGGGACAAAGCGATCACTCACTCACCTGTTTGCCAGCGGCATTCGGTGAAAGGGAACCCCCGCTGCCCCGGCCCGGCCCGGCCCACTGCCCCCGGGGTCCGGCTCGGTCCCAGTCCCGGTAGGTTTCCGGGGCCGGAGCGGCGAGTCTGGTCGCTCGGGAGAGCGGGTGCGGGTCAGGGAGGGAGGGAGGCGGCAGTCGGTGACACCCCGGGAGCGCTGGCCGGTCACCGGGATTTATTTAATCCCAGTGGTCACGTTCAGTCTGCGACGGGCGGGCGGGATGTGGCCGCGATTGCAAGAAGGGAACTTGCTGCTCCTCTCTCTGAAACTCTGGGCCGGCGTCACCGTCCCGAACACCGAGCGCGGCGACAAACTGCGCTGAAACGGCTCATGTGTTACTGCTGGGAACATAGTAATGTAACTGAACCCGGAGTTGCGAGAGTGGGAAGAAACGGATCTGATTTTTTAAACCCCTGCCGAAACAGTAATAGCTGTATTGTTGGGCCAAGGAGGAGCTTCCTCTACATCGGCGGCACGGTGGAGTTGCTGCCTCACAGCGCCGGAGACGCGGGTTCGATCCTGATACGGGTGCTGTCTGTACGGAGTTTGTACGGCCGAGACCCTTCTCCAGTCTGAATTCCTTCTCTCCATAGATGCTACCTCACCCGCTGAGTTTCTCCAGCATGGTGTGTCTACCTCGTTGACCACCTGCGTTACCCACAGTGGAATGGACATCCACATTTTCTAACATCAGGTAACCCTCACCGCAGTGTTTCCGACCTCCATCCGAACCAAATCAAATACGTTTATTTGTCATTGCACATCAACTGTACAACGAAATTTCATGTGCATCCCCTTCAATGGTAAACAATAAAAGACACAGGATAAAAAGATGAAAAAGAACAAAACACAATAACACAAACAACCATTTACTCTCACATTTACATTTACTACAAGATCAATGCATAAATAAGTAATAGATAATAAAAATGATGCACATTATATTGCACATTCTAGCAGACAAATTTTTATAATGCACCCCGAATTGTGTAGTGTTGCCCGTAGTGTTATCTGTTTGAGTTAAGTTCTCTAATGGCACGTGGGTAGAAACTGTTGGTTAGTCTGCAAGTGCGGGCCTTCAAAGACCCATATCGCCTCCCAGAGGGCAGCAGATTGAAAAGGTGGTTGACAGGGTGGGATGAGTCCTGTGTGATGTTTGTCCTCAGGAAATATAGTCGCTGCTGTGACTGCTTTACGAGAGTGATGGTGTTCACTGTCCATGTAAGGTCCTGGGAGATGTATGTGCCCAGGAACTTAAAGTCAGTGACTCTCTCCACCATGTCTCCTTTGACGTAAAGAGGAGCAGGTTCTTCCCTTCCTTCCATTTATATTGCCTTTCCCGAAACTTCCCCTCCATTTCCTCATCACCCAGTTTAATGCTGGAAATCTGAAACATTATCAGTAAACGCTGGAAATGCTGCAACTATTTAGCTATTATTGGCCTCAGTACTTTCTGATGGCAACCGATATCTTTACAATGAGTTGGTCGTGTTGCAATTTTACTCCATGGTTCAGAATATCCCCGCACGCTTAATATCTTGTATCTTAGTACCTTGACTTCTCACTGCAGCTCAACACAATTGAGATATTACAGCATTGACCACTGCTATCCCTCTCGCTCACCACCCTCCCAAGCTCTCTCCTCCCCACCGCCCTCTCGTTTCCCCCCCCTTTCTCCTCACCCGCCCCCCTCCCCAGCTCTCTCCTCCCCCTCAGCTCTCTCCTCGGCCGCACCCCTCCCCAGCTCTCTCCTCACCCTCCCCCTCCCCAGCCCTCTCCTCCCCACCAGCTCTCTACTCACCCGCCCCCGTCCCCTGCTCTCTCCTCACCCGCCCCCCCTCCCCAGCCCACTCCCCCCCCACCATGGCTCTCTCCTCACCGCTGCTTCCTGGCAGGAATGGTGAAAATTGGCTCGATGTACTGCTGAAACCAATTGTAATGTCCATTTACATAAAATATGTTTGCAAATTCCTACCAAAGCTAATAACGATACGAATGCACATGGAACAAATCCCAGATAAAATGTCAGTCTTGGAATTTAGCAGTGCAATGTAGGTGAGTGAAATTTTAGTTTGTGTATGTTTGTGCTAATCTCGATAACTGACTTATTGTGAATGGATATACCAGTTAAAATAATAGCAAATTAAATCCTTACTATGAATAATATTAATGTCAATACTTAAGTGATGCTCCTTTTATTCAATGTAACTCGGCCTTCTCTCTTCAAGTCAAAATGCGCCGCGATTTCATCCGAAGATGAAGGGAAGACACAGGATTGTACTGATGCTACTTCTCCAGACTGTAATGATGGGTAAGCTGTGGAATAGTCAATGCAAGAGTCAATCGCGCCTTGTTCGGTAGTTTGCACACTCTGTCTAATCTTACATGAGACTGGGCGGAAACGGGACAGTCAGCGACCGCGTGGCCGAGTCGGAGATGGTGGATTCAAACCCTTGCTGAGCCATGAGGCACAGCCTGGGGCAATTCAATTCAGTTTTATTTATCATGTGTAGGTTAACACAGGGTCAATGGTACAATGAAATGTGTTTGACAAGATGCTGCCCTGTTGTAGCTACTGTCTTTAGTTGTGATGAAACTGCTGACCTGAAGAGCATGTACCCTGAAGAGGAACTTGTTTGGCTGCCTGAATATTGTTTGTCCTTCAGCAGTGTCACTGAAAGCGAATATCTTGTTGCTATCACGTTGCTGCCCGTGTGTGCTTGCTGTGTACATTTGGGTTCCTGCATCACAACAGTGATGACACTTCCCTTGTCACCAAATGTCTACTGTAGCCTGTTGGCAAATATTCTTCAATTTCTATACTCTTACTTCGATAGGACAGGGCTGTTACATGGATAGGATGGGTGTGGTACATGGATGGGACATAGAAACAGAGAAATTAGGTGCAGGAGTAGGCCATTCGGCCCTTCGAGCTTGCACCGCCATTCAATATGATCATGGCTGATCATCCAACTCAGTATCCCGTACCTGCCTTCTCTCCATACCCTCTGATCCCCTTAGCCACAAGGGCCACATCTAACTCCCTCTTCAATAAAGCCGATGAGCTGGCCTCAACTACCCTCTGTGGCAGAGAGTTCCAGAGACTCACCACTCCCTGTGTGAAAAAAGTCTTTCTCATCTCAGTCTTCAAGGATTTCCCCCTTATCCTTAAGCTGTGACCCCCTTGTCCTGGACTTCCCCAACATCGGGAACAATCTTCCTGCATCTAGCCTGTCCAACCCCCTAAGAATTTTGTAAGTTTCTATAAGATCCCCTCTCAATCTCCTAAATTCTAGAGAGTATAAACCAAGTCTATCCAGTCTTTCTTCATAAGACAATCCTGATCCCAGGAATCAGTCTGGTGAACCTTCTCTGCATTCTCTCTATGGCAATAATGTTCTTCCTCAGATTTGGAGACCAAAACTGTACGCAATACTCCAGGTGTAGTCTCACCAAGACCCTGTACAACTGAAGTAGAACCTCCCTGCTTCTATACTCAAATTCTTTTGCTATGAAAGCTAACATACCATTCGCTTTCTTCACTGCCTGCTGCACCTGCATGCCTACTTTCAATGACTTGTGTACCATGACACCCAGGTCTCACTGCATCTCCCCTTTTCCTAATCGGCCACCATTTAGATAATAGTTTGCTTTCCTGTTTTTGCCACCAAAGTGGATAACCTCACATTTATCCACATTATACTGCATCTGCCAAACATTTGCCCACTCCCCCAGCCTATCCACGTCACCTTGCAGTCTCCTAGCATCCACCCCACAGCTAACACTGCCCCCCAGCTTAGTGTCATCCGCAAACTTGGAGATATTGCCTTCAATTCCCTCATCCAGATCATTAATATATATTGTAAATAGCTGGGGTCCCAGCACTGAGCCTTGCGGTACCCCACTAGTCGCCGCCTGCCATTGTGAAAAGGACCCGTTTAGTCCTACTCTTTGCTTTCTGTTTGCCAGCCAGTTCTCTATCCACATCAATACTGAACCCCCAATACCATTTGCTTTAAGTTTGTATGCTGATCTCTTAAGTGGGACCATGTCGAAAGCCTTCTGGAAGTCCAGATACACCACATCCATTGGTTTTTCCTTATCCACGGTACTAGTTACATCCTTGAAAAATTCCACAAGATTCGTCAGACATGATTTACCTTTCGTAAATCCATGCTGACTTTGTCTAATGATTTCACCACTTTCCAAATGTGCTGTTATCCCATCTTTAATAACTGACTCTAGCAGTTTCCCCACTACCGATGTTAGACTAACTGGTCTGTAATTCCCCGTTTTCTCTCTCCCTCCCTTCTTAAAAAGAGGGGTTACGTTTGCTACCCGCCAATCCTCAGAAACTACTCCAGAATCTAAAGAGTTTTGAAAGATTATCACTAATGCATCCACTATTTCTGGAGCTACTTCCTTAAGTACTCTGGGATGCAGCCTATCTGGCCCTGGGGATTTATCGGCCTTTAATCCATTCAATTTACCCAACACCACTTCCGACTAACCTGGATTTCACTCAATTCCTCCTTTGACCTGCTAATTCCGGCAGATTATTTATATCTTCCTTAGTGAAGACGGAACCAAAGTAGTTATTCAATTGGGGGTTACACAAAAAGCTGGAGAAACTCAGCGGGTGCAGCAGCATCTAAGGAGCGAAGGAGATAGGCGACGTTTCGGGTCGAGACCCTTCTTCAGTTATTCAATTGGTCCGACCCTTCTTCAGTTATTCAATTGGTCCGCTATATCCTTGTTCCCCATGATCAACTCACCTGTTTCTGACTGCAAGGGACCTACATTTGTTTTAACTAATCTCTTTCTCTTCACATATCTATAAAAACGTTTGCAGTCAGTTTTTATGTTCCCTGCCAGTTTTCTTTCATAATCTATTTTTCCTTTCCTAATTAAGCCCTTTGTCCTCCTCTGCTGGTCTCTGAATTTCTCCCAGTCCTCTGGTATGCTGCTTTTTCTGGCTACTTTGTACGCATCATCCTTTGCTTTGATATTAACCCTGATTTCCCTTGTTATCCACGGATGCACTACCTTCCCCGATTTATTCTTTTGCCAAACTGGGATGAACAATTTTTGTAGTTCATCCATGCAGTCTTTAAATGTCTTCCATTGCATATCCACCGTCAACCCTTTTAGAATTAATTGCCAGTCAATCTTGGCCAATTCACCCTCAAAGTGACCTTTCTTTAAGTTCAGAACCATTGTTTCTGAATTAACAATGTCACTCTCCATCCTAATGAAGAACTCAACCATATTATTGGCACTTTTGCCCAAGGGGGCACGTACAACAAGACTGCTAACTACCCCTTCCTCATTACTCAAAACCCAGTCTAAAATAGCCTGCTCTCTCGTTGGTTCCTCTACATGTTAGTTTAGAAAACTATCCCGCATACATTCCAAAAAATCCTCTTCCTCAGCACCCCTGCCAATTTGATTCACCCAATCTATATGTAGATTGAAGTCACCCATTATAACTGTTTTGCCTTTGTTGCACGCATTTCTAATTTCCTGTTTGATACCTTCCCCAACTTCACTACTACTGTTAGGTGGCTTGTACACAATACCCACCAGCGTTTTCTGCCCCTTAGAGTTTCGCAGCTCTACCCATACCGATTCCACATCCTCCACGCTAATGTCCTTCCTTTCCATTGCATTAATCTCCTCTCTAACCAGCAACGCTACCCCACCTCCTTTTCCTTTCTCTCTATCCCTCCTGAATATTGAATATCCCTGGATGTTCAGCTCCCAGCCTTGGCCACCCTGGAGCCATGTCTCCGTGATCCCAACTATATCAAAATAATTAATAGCTATCTGCATGTTCAACTCATCCACCTTATTACGAATACTCCTTGCATTGAGACACAAAGCCTTCAGGCTTGTTTTTACAACGCTCTTACCCCTTATACAATTATGTTGAAAAGTGGCCCTTTTTGATTTTTGCCCTGGTTTTGTCTGCCTGCCACTATTATTTTTCACCTTGCTACCTATTGCCTCTACCCTCATTTTACACCCACCTGCCTCTCTGCTCTTGTACCCATCCCCTGCCACATTAGTTTAAATCCTCCCCGACAGCACTAGCAAACACTCCCCCAAGGACATTGGTTCCATTCCAGCCCAGGTGCAGACCGTCCTGTTTGTACTGGTCCCACCTTCCCCAGAACTGGGGACAGGTGTGGTACATGGATAGGACAGGTGTGGTACATGGATAGGACAGGTGTGGTACATGGATAGGACAGGTGTGGTACATGGATAGGACAGGTGTGGTACATGGATACGCCAGGTGTGGTACATGGATAGGACAGGTGTGGTACATGGATGGGACAGGTGTGGTACACGGATAGCACAGGTGTGGTACACGGATGGGACAGGTGTGTTACACGGATGGGACAGGTGTGTTACATGGATAGGCCAGGTGTGGTACATGGATAGGCCAAGTGTGGTACATGGATGGGACAGGTGTGTTACATGGATGGGACAGGTGTGGTACATGGATAGGACGGGTGTTTTACATGGATGGGACGGGTGTGGTACATGGATGGGACAGGTGTGGTACATGGATGGGACAGGTGTGGTACATGGATGGGACAGGTGTGGTACATGGATAGGACAGGTGTGGTACATGGATAGGACAGGTGTGGTACATGGATAGGACAGGTGTGTGTCATGGATAGGACAGGTGTGTCATGGATAGGACAGGTGTGGTACATGGATAGGACAGGTGTGGTACATGGATAGGACAGGTGTGTCACATGGATAGGACAGGTGTGTCACATGGATAGGACAGGTGTGTCACATGGATAGGACAGGTGTGTCACATGGATAGGACAGGTGTGGTACATGGACAGGACATGTTTGGAGGGATATGGACCAAAGGCGGGCAGGTGGGACTAGTACAGCTGGGAAATGTTGGCCGGTGTGGGCAAGTTGGGCCGAATGACCCATTTCCACACAGTATCACTCTATGACTCTAATTATGTGCTGGCCATTTCCAATTGAACAGACGCACCAAGCATCTTCCCACCTCTCCCAATCTGCTCTCCCCATGAATGGTCTATTTACATTATTATACTGTCTGTTTCCATGGCATTCAGCAGCCTCTACTACACAGCTCCATGTGGCGTGTGTTTCTGCAGAGTGGACACATCAGGCCTGTACTTGCCATTCACACACTAGCTGGCATTTCCCGTTTCAGATTTCCACCATCCACGGGGTTCTTTCCCTGTCATTATCACCACAGTTCCAGCACTTAAAGCTGGGAAGAGTCTGCTTGCCTCACAATTCACCATTTCTATCTTAAATATTTAAACCTCTCATCACACTGATGATCACGGGAGGCATTTCAGATTCTGGATCAAAGTGTACAACATTGCTGCCAGACACGTGCCGTCAGGGTAGGCAAGGTAGGCACTGCCTACCCTGACTAAAATTATAACATAGTAATAACTAAATATAAATAGTAACGGCATGGGAGAATGATGCCTATGTAAGAGACCGATCTCTTAGGTAGGCATAATTCTCCGTGCCTTTCATCCGCAGCGCTTGTAACACGGGAAGCTCTGTGTAGCCCACGTGCCGTCGGCGCTGCCTGAAGCCGTCAGTTTCAAGCGGGGCTGAAGGCAGCAGAAATTCTGCCTTTGCTGCACTGCACATGCGCATCAGTCTACTGCGCATGCGCAGAGCTAGTTTCTTGGCGGGGTTTTAAACTATGGTTTGTCGTGTACCAATAATGTGGTAAGTACATTTTGTGTTTATGTTTTTAAATACTGTATTTCCCGGGGTGTGGGGGTGGGGGGAGAGATCCTTTCACAGCGTTTGAGGGGTCTGGCCCGGGGTAAAGTTGCGGGGAGGGCACGAATTTTATGAATGAGGGGTCGGGAGCAGCCACTTGCGACGCTCCTTGCACGGGGGCATGCAATGCCACCGCTCTGAGGCCGGGGGGGGGGGGGGGGGAAGAGGAGAGAGAGAAGTAGCTCGGGTGGCTGAACGGCCGCCTTGCCGGACAGCGGAACCAGCCGCCACCAAATGCCGGCTGATCTATATCGGTGAGACCAAGCGGAGGCTTGCCGATCGTTTCGCCGAACACCTCCGCTCGGTCCGCAATAACCAACCCGACCTCCCGGTGGCTCAGCACTTCAACTCCCCCTCCCATTCCGTATCCGACCTCTCTGTCCTGGGCCTCCTCCACGGCCAGAGTGAGCAACACCGCAAGTTGGAGGAACAGCACCTCATATTCCGCTTGGGGAGTCTGCATCCTCTGGGCTTAAACATTGAATTTTCTCAATTTTGTTAACCCTTGCTGCCTCCTCCCCTTCCCACCTCTCCCTCAGCCCTCGGGCCCTGGCATTCCCTCTCTCTATCTCTCCCCCACCCAAGTCGCACTAGCTTCTCATTTTCACACTACAAACAGCTTACAATGGCCTGTTTCCTTTATCATCGATACTTTTTTGCATATCTTTCATTCATTGTTCTTTATCTCTCCACATCACCGTCTATATCTCTCATTTCCCTGATCCCTAGCCAGTCTGTAGAAGGGTTTCAGCCCGAAACGTCGCCTATCTCCTTCGCTCCTTAGATGCTGCTGCACCCGCTGAGTTTCTCCAGCCTTTTGTGTACCCCCGCCACCTTAGCTCCTTATGCCGGTCCCCGCTCACCTCTGGCAACTCTCCGTCTAAAAACCTCTCTCCTACCACTCGCTGGCCTCACTCATGCCCTTAAATTCCAACAGCGCGATTGAGGTTACTCGGCTGTGGGAATTTAAGGATATGCAGGAAGCCGCTGACATGAGCTCGGTTAACGGCAGGTGACAGGTGTTCCGACGGAGAGCACTGCTAAAGGTGAGCGGGCCGGCAGAAGGCGCTGAAGGGGTGGCCAGTTCTGCTGAAGGGTCCCGGTGGCTGCTCATACCAGAGCTGCTTCTATCCCCAGCTACGGTGTGTGGCTTCGCGCCCTACTCAACACTCGTGCCCTCCCCACAACTTTACCCCTGGCACAGACTACACACGCTGTGAAAGGAACTGTTCCCCCAATTGGTCTAGGACTAGGAAGCCTTGGGCAAATTGAAATGTCACTGTCTTTCTTTCTTTATTTATTTATTTCTTTAACGGGGAGAACAATCTGCGCATGCGCGGTTTAGTTTTTTTAAAGCGGACTGAGAGCCTACCCTGAGTAATTACTCACGGCACGTGCCTGATTGCTGCGTGTCTGGGAGTTACATGGATCACAGACTGGGGAAGGGCAGCAGCTTTGTTTCTTTAAAGGACATTTTTCAACTTGCTGGATTCCTTGGTGTGCGGGAGAGTGAAGGCAGAGTGTTCTGTGTACCCCTGACCTGTGTAATTAGTGGGAAAGGAAAGACAACGAGAATATGTGGCTATTGAACTGCAGAGGCTAGTTTATACCGAAGGCAGACACAAAATGCTGGAACAACTCACTGGGTCAGGCAGAAGAATAGGTGATGTTTCCGGTCGAAAATATATGCAGCAGCTTTTATTATGCATTGAATCTTTCATATGAGCAATGTATCCAGACCAATGATATTTGGAAGAGTTCCAAAATATAACAAAAGAATCACAATTGCTTTCTTTAAATCGCCAGCAGGAAAGATTCGACAAATATTCTGAAACTTAACCATTGTATTTTCTAGAGGAGTTCGCTGTGATTGTGCCAGACTATCCGGTGGTGGCCATGGTTGGGTGGAGATGCCGTGTTGGAATGTCAGAAGGTACCGGATACATCACTGGACGCTCTGGAGGTCCGATGGTTTACAACGAGCCCGGGGTCACCGGTACATTTATACACCGGCGGCCAGGACCGACCTGAGGTGCAGGACGGGGCTTACCGAGGGAGGACGGAGCTTATTCGGGAAGAATTTCCCCGTGGAAATGCATCGCTTAAACTGAAGAGGGTCAAAGTATCAGATGCTGGAATGTACACGTGTTCCATCAGCACCCCCACGTCCAGTCACCAGGCGGCGCTGCGGCTGCAGGTTGAAGGTGAGTTCCTCTGGAGGCATAGAGTTCACACCAGGGTTTACGCCGGGAATGTCAGTAAGCTGCCCCCCAGACTGGGATTTTACTGGGAAGGTCAAGTTTCTCCCTTGCTTTGAATTGTGGGATAAATATAGGTCCCTTGCAGTCAGAAACAGGTGAATTGATCATGGGGAACAAGGACATGGCAGACAAATTGAATAACTACTTTGATTATGTCTTCACTAAGGAAGACATAAGTAATCTGTCGGAAATAGCAGGGGACCGGGGGTCAAATGAGATGAAGGAACTGAGTGAAATCCAGGTTAGCCGGGAAATGGTGTTAGGTAAATTGAATGGATTAAAGGCCGATAAATCCCCAGGGCCAGATAGGCTGCATCCCAGAGTACTTAAGGAAGTAGCCCCAGAAATAGCAGATGTATTAGTCATAAATTTTCAAAACTCTTTAGATTCTGGAGTAGTTCCTGAGGATTGGAGGGTAGCTGATGTAATCCCACTTTTTAAACAGTGAGGGAGAGAGAGAAAACGGGGAATTACAGACCAGTTACTCTAACATCGGTAGTGGGGAAAATGCTAGAGTCAGTTATTAAAGATGGGATAGCAGCGCATTTGGAAAGTGGTGAAATCATTGGACAAAGTCAGCATGGATTTATGAAAGGTAATTCATGTCTGACGAATCTTATAGACTTTTTTGAGGATGTAACTAGTAGAGTGGATAAGGGAGAACCTGTGGATGTGTTATATCTGGACTTTCAGAAGGCTTTCAACAAGGTCCCACATAAGAGATTAGTATACAAACTTTAAGCACACGGTATTGAGGGTTCAGTATTGATGTGGATAGAGAACTGGCTAGCAGACAGGAAGCAAAGAGCAGGAGTAAATGGGTCATTTTCAGAATGGCAGGCAGTGACGAGTGGGGTACCGCAAGGCTCAGTGTCGGGACCCCAGCTATTTACAATATATATTAATGATCTGGATGAGGGAATTGAATTCAACATCTCCAAATTTGCAGATGACACGAAGCTGGGGCGCTGTGTTAGCTGCGAGGAGGATGCTAGGAGGCTGCAAGGTGACTTGGATAGGTTGGGTGAGTGGGCAAGTGCATGGCAGATGCAGTTTAATGTGGATAATTGTGAGGTTATCCACTTTGGTGGCAAAAACAGAAGGGTAGACTATTATCTGAATGGTGACCGATTAGGAAAATGGGAGAATTGTATGTTGGCATTCATAGCAAAAGGATTTGAGTACAAGACCAGGGTAGTTCTACTGCAGTTGTACAGGATCTCCTGATCTGAGCAAATAGATTCTTGCCATAGAGGGTGTACAGAGAATGTTCACCAGACTGATTCCTGGGATGGCAGGAATTCCATATGAAGAAAGACTGGATAGACTCGTCTTGTACTCGCTGGTATTTGGAAGATTGAGGGAGAATCTTATAGAGACTTACAAAATTCTTAAGGGGTTGGACAGGCAAGATGCAGGAAGATTGTTCCCAATGTTGGGGAAGTCCAGAACAAGGCGTCACAGTTTAAGGATAAGAGGGAAGTCTTTTAGGACCGAGATGAGAAAATCATTTTTCACACAGAGAGTGGTGAATCTGTGGAATTCTCTGCCATAGAATGTAGTTGAGGCCAGTTTGTTGGCTATATTTAAGAGGGAGTTAGATGTGGCCCTTGTGTCTAAAGGGATCAGGGGGTAACAGAAGGCAGGTACAGGATACGGAGTTGGATGATCAGCCATGATCATATTGAATGGCGGTGCAGGCTCGAAGGGCCGAATGGCCAGCTCCTGCACCTATTTTCTATGATCTGGCCGCCATTGCTGTCCGGTCGCCGCCTCGCCGCGACCGCTGAAAACCAACTCAGAATCACTCCCTGACCCTAGATCTGGAGTAACTCCCTGGAGTAACTTGCTTCTGGTTTCCTGGTCCTCCATAATTATTCCAAATGGAATTTAAACTGGAGGTGGTGGGGGGCTGAACAATAACAGCCTATTGCATTTTATCTGTTTATTTATTGAGTGTATATATGGTCAATGGTATATAAACACACTTTTATCTCCTGTTCTGTATTATGTTTACATATTCTGTTGTGCTGCAACAAGCAAGAATGTCATTGTCCTCTCTGGGACACATGACAATAAAACTCTCTTGACTCTTGCCTTGGACTTAAGCAAAAAAGGGTTCTTGGGATAAAACGAGGTACCTTAAATTTAGTTGCACCTGGTTGGGTACCTATGGTAGGGTGAAGACTATTCCATGCTTTAATTGTGCGGGGAATCTCCATGGAGCAGTCAGCAACTCTGCATAGACGAAATTGTGTGACGTTTCGTGTTGAGGCCCTTCTTTAGACTCCCTCTGGGTTTAGTGTCTTTAGTTTAATTTAAAGATACAGCATGGAAACAAGCCCTTCGGCCCACCGAGTCCACGCCGACCACCGATCACCCATACACTAGTTCTATCCCACACAATAAGTCGAGAGTCAAGAGTGTTTTATTCTCTCACGTCCCAGTTAAAACAATGAAATCCTTACTTGAAGCAGCACAACAGGAACAGAGAACATAGAACATATAGAAAAATAGGTGCAAGAGTAGGCCATTCGGCCCTTCGAGCCTGCACTGCCATTCAATGTGATCATGGCTGATGATCCCACTCCGTATCCCGTACCTGCCTTCTCTCCATACCCCCTGATCCCTTCAGCCACAAGTGCCACATCTAACGCCCTCTTAAATATAGCCAATGAACTGGCCCTTCTGTGGCAGAGAATTCCAGAGACTCGCCACTCTCTGTGTAAAGAATGTTTTCCTCATCTCGGTCTTAAAGGAATTCCCCCTTATCCTTAGACTGTGACCCCTTGTTCTGGACTCCTCGAACATCGGGAACAATCTTCCAGCATCTAGCTTGTCCAACCCCTTAAGAATTTTGTAAGTTTCTATAAGATCCCCCCTCAATCTTCTAAATTCCAGCGAGTATGTAAATATGTAAACATAGTACTCTGTAAACAATGTTATAAATGAGAAAACAAAACTCTGTATATTTATATATGAATATATATAAATATGTGCATTTCTTTTTATGTGTGTGTGTAATATATATAGACACATGCACAGAATTTCCCTCCTGGGATTAATAAAGTTCTCTCGTATAGTATTGTGTGTGTAGGAAGGAACTGCAGATGTTGTCATAGACACAAAACTGAAGATAGTCACAAACAGCTGGAGTAACTCAACAGGTCAGACAGATTCTCTGGACAAAAGGAAAATATTACTTATTGGGTTGGGTCTGAAAGATTCCTGCACAACTTTGGAATGTGGAAGGAAACAAGAGCACCCGGAGAAAACCCATGCGATCAAAGGGAAAAGGAGCAAACTCCGTACAGACAGCACCCATATTCTGGATCAATTCCGGGTCTCTGGCACTTTTAGGCAGCAACTTTATGGCCAATATACTGCCCCATAGTCTTGAACTTAATTAAAACATACAGTAGCTGTAAAGGGGGACATAGCATCACTTGGAGATATAAGACTGAAAATTGATATTTTAATTGTTTTAGTAACCAAAGTTATCAACGTATAACTTTTTGTGTTGCAAAACAAAATATAGTGGCACAGCTGGTAGACGTACTGCCTCACACGCCAGAGATCTGTGTTCGATCCTGTCCTCGGGCACTGTCTGTGTTGAATTTGCACATTCTCCCTGCAAGCGTGTGGGTTTCCTCCCACATCCCAAAGATGCACTGGCTTTCTAGGTTAACTTGTCTGTGTGAAATTGCCCCTAATGTGTAGGGAGTTGGTGAGGAAAGTGGGATAATAGAACTTGTGTGAATGGGTAGAAAGAAATGCAGGACAAACACAGCAGGTGAGGCAGCACGAAATTTTGTTCAGACCTTTCGGTCCGAACGACAATAAAGGTAGCATTTCATTTTATTTCAGCATCTATGGAGCGAAGAAAATAGGCGACGTTTTGGGTCGAGACCCTTCTTCGAACTGATGTGAGGGTGGGGGGGGGGGCGGGAAGAAGAAAGGAAGAGGCAGAAACAGTGGGCTGTGGGAGAGCTGGGAAGGGGAGGCGAAAGCAGGGATTACCTGAAATTGAAGAAGTCAATGTTCATACCGCTGGGGTGTAAACTGCCCAAGCGAAATATCAGGTGCTGCTCCTCAATTTACGCTGGGCCTCACTCTGGCCATGGAAGAGGCCCAGGACAGAAAAGTCGGATTCTGAATGGGAGGGGGAGTTGAAGTGCTGAGCCACCGGGAGATCAGGTTGGTTATTGCGAACTGGGTGGAGGTGTTGTGTGAAGCGATCGCCAAGCCTACGCTTCGTCTCACTGAGGTTGATCATCCACTGAATAATCCAACCACAATTTTGTTTGGAAATGGAAAGAAATATTAGAAATTGCATTAATTGCAAAGTGTAAAAAGAGTTGAGATACTGTATTATAATTTTGCTGCATGCCATTGTGGTATATATCATGTCTTGATTGCTGAATATGTTTAGTTTGTGACTTTATTTGAAGCAGAAATAATATGTGAATGCTTCATTGAGCATAATTCCGACTAGTAACTACGCACTTTCTCCGAGCGCATTATTGCATGCAAGCCGTCTGAAATGACCACCTAAACTGTCATTTGGCAACTTAAAAAGCTGCCAAGGTTGCCCGGCTGACAACAGGGAAAAAAAGTGAGAGCCCTGCAAGTTGTATAATATTTTTGACACTGTCACAGGCCTTTCTTACATATGCTGTCACAATGCACTGTAGTTTCTAAACAACGCTTCAGTAATTTTCATTGTCCTCCATTTCAGAATAATATTCTTTTAAGCCGATAACTCGACACTAGCACTGGCAATAAATAAATAAATAAAGCACAGCTTTCCTGCCCCTCATCTCATTGCAAATGCTCGGCTGCAAATCGGTGCCAATCTGGTGGACCATCTTCCTCTAGTCGTGGGGGTGGGGGATTGGGAGGGGCCTCACAAGTGGAACAGCCTAGGGCCTCTCTTCATCTAAATCCGGCCCTGGGCCCCGGCGTCCTCTGCTGCTCACTGACCCGGCACACGGAAAGCCCTTTCCATGTCAAGATACACATGTAACAATTGTTTTCACCGATTACATCCAGATTGCAGGATTTGGACTATAAGCATATAACCATACAACAATTACAGCACGGAAACAGGACTTCTCTGCCCTTTCAGTCCGTGCCCACCATTTATTTTCCCCTAGTCCCATCCACCTGCACTCAGACCATACGCCTCCATTCCCTTCCCGTCCATATACCTATCCAATTTACTTTTAAATGTTAAAATCGATCCTACCTCCACCACTTCTGCTGGAAGATCATTCCACTCTCTGAGTAAAGAAGTTCCCCCTCATGTTACCCCTAAACTTCTGTTCCTTAATTCTCATGTCATTCCCTCTTGTTTGAATCTTCCCTACCCTCAATGGGAAAAGCTTATCCACGTCAACTCTGTCTATCCCTTTCATCATTTTAAAGACCTCAATCAAGACCCCCCTTAACCTTCTGCGCTCCAAAGAATAAAGACCTAACTTGTTCAACCTTTCTCTGTAACTTAGTTGCTGGAACCCAGGCAACATTCTAGTAAATCTCCTCTGTACTCGCCCTATTTTGTTGACATCCTTCCTATAATTAGGCGACCAAAATTGTACACCATACTCCAGAATTGGTCTTACCAATGCCTTGTACAATTTTAACATCACTTCCCTACTCCTATATTCAATGCTCTGAGTTATAAAGGCCAGCACACCAAAAGATTTCTTTACCACCCTATCTGCATGCGATTCCACCTTCAGGGAACTGTGCACAGTTATTCCTAGATCCCTCTGTTCCACAGCATTCCTCAATTCCCTACCATTTACCATGTATTTCCTATTTTGATTTGTCATGCCAAGATGTAGCACTTCACACTTATCAGCATTAAACTCCATCTGCCATCTTTCAGCCCACTCTTCCAAATGGCCCAAATCTCTTTGTAAACTTTGAAAATCTACTTCATTATCCACAGCACCACCTATCTTAGTATCATCTGCATACTTACTTATCCAATTTTCCACCCCATCATCTAGATCATTGATGCACATGACAAACAACAGTGGACCCAACACAGATCCCTGAGGCACCCCACTGGTCACCGGCTTCCTCCCTGACAAACAGCCATCCACCATTACTCTCTGGCATCTCCCATTCAGCCACTGTTGAATCCATCTTGCTGCTCCGCCATTAACACCAAAAGATTGAACCTTCTTAACCAACCTTCCACGGGGAACCTTGTCAAAGGCCTTACTGAAATCCATATAGACAACATCCACTGCTTTACCCTCATCAATTTCCCTAGTAACCTCTTCAAAAATTCTGGGGGTGTGGGGGGAGGGGGGGTGTGTGGGGGTTCAGAAGCTGGATCAAAGTGTACAACAAAGTGAAGGCAGAGTGTTCTGTGTACCCATGACCTATTGAGCTCCAAGTTGTTACGAAGGCACCAGGACACCAGCTGTGCCACTTCCTGTCTGTAGGCAGATTCCTCCCCATCCTGGATGAGTCCAATCAGGGTTGTGTCGTCCGCAAACTTGAGAAGCTTGACAGGGGAATCTGTGGAGGTGCAGTCATTGGTGTGGAGAGAATCGAGGAGAGGCGAGAGTACACAGCCTTGAGGTGCTCCTATGCTGAGGGTCTGCGGGGCTGAAATGTGCTTTTCCAGCCTCACATGCTGCTTCCTGTCTGTCACGAAGCTGGTGATCCACTGACGGAGGGGTTCAGGCACAGTCAATTTGGAGAGTTTGTAGCTCTGGCACAATGGTGTTGAATGCACAGCTAAAATCCACAAACAAAATCCTCGCATAGGTCCCCTGGCAGTCTAGGTGCTGGAGGATGAAGTGCAGGACTAGGTTGACTGCGTCATCCACAGATCTATTGGCCCGATGTTCAAACTGCAATCGGAATGTAATCGGTAAACACGATAGTTACACATGTATCTCGGCATGGAAAGGGCTTTCCGTGTGCTGGGTCAGTGAGCAGCAGATGACGCCGGGGCCTGAAGAGCCACAGAAAGAGCAGCGGTGGGAACTCCAACGATCATTGGTTGGGTGACCGGGTACCGCTGCGTTACCGCCCCATCGCCTCGTTGTCACCTTCCCCTTCAGCTAACAATGATCTGTTCTACATTTTACTTGAACCGCGTCCCCTTTGATTCATCTTTTTCCCACCTTACCCTTCCATATCTCTAGACTCCCTCTCCCATGATTCTCAGTCTTCAGATGGGTCTCGACCCGAAACGTCACCCATTCCTGCTCTCCACACATGCTGCCTGTCCCGCGGAGTTACTCCTGCATTTTATGTCTACATTCGGTGTAAACCTGCATCTGCAGTTCCTTCCTACACACAACCTCGCCGCTGCCATTCCGTTCCAGGCCGTGTCACTCCCAGCCTGTGCCGAGGCAGCGGTCAACATTGTCAGTAACCCTTGACCTTCCCAGTAAAATCCCAGTCTGGGGGGCAGCTTACTGACATTCCCGGTGTAAACCCTGGTGTGAACTCTATGCCTCCATAGGGACTCACCTTCAACCTGCAGCCGCAGCGCCGCCTGGTGACTGGACGTGGGGGTGCTGATGGAACACGTGTACATTCCAGCATCTGATACTTTGACCCTCTTCAGTTTAAGCGATGCGTTTCCACGGGGAAACTCTTCCCGAATAAGCTCCGTCCTCCCTCGGTAAGCCCCGTCCTGCACCTCAGCTCGGTCCTGGCCGCCGGTGTACAAATGTACCGGTGACCCCGGGCTCGTTGTAAACCATCGGACCTCCAGAGCGTCCAGTGATGTATCCGGTACCTTCTGACATTCCAACACGGCATCTTCACCCACCATGGCCACCACTAGATAGTCCGGCACAATCACAGCGAACTCCTCTAGAAAATACAATGGTTAAGCTTCAGAATATTTGTAGAATCTTTCCTGCTGGCGATTTAAAGAAAGCAAATGTGATTATTTTGTTATAGTTTGGAACTCTTCGAAATGATATTGGTCTGGATACTTTGCTCTTAGTCTTTCAATGAAAGATTCAATAATGCATAACGAAAGCTGCTGCATATATTTTCGACCGGAAACATCACCTATCCCTCTGCCTGACCCAGTGAGTTGTTCCAGCATTTTGTGTCTGCCTTCGGTACAAACTAGCCTCTGCAGTTCAATAGCCACATATTCTTGTAGACTTTCCTTTCCCACTAATTAAACAATGCTCTTAAGACGGTGGAATTAAATGTAGACTTTAGGAGAGCTCCCCCTCCCCTCACACCACTCACCATCAACAACACCACAGTCACATCTGTGGAGTCCTTTAAATTCCTGGGAACCATCATCTCCAAGGGCCCTAAATGGGGGGGCCATCATCGACGCGACAGTCAAAAAGGCCCAAAAGAGGATGTACTTCATGCGGTAGCTGTGGAAGGCCAATCTGCAACAGGCAATGATGGTCCAATTCTATGATGGTCCTCACCTTCTCCATCACGTTCTAGTTTGGCTCAGCCACTGAGCCCGACATCCGGAGGCCGCAGCGAATTGTCCGATCAGCTGAGAAGGTAGTTGGCTGCAACCTTCCCTCCGTTGATGAACTGTAAACTGCAAGGGCCAGGAAACGAGCGGGTAAGATCATCTCTGATGCCTCTCACCCTGGCAACAAACTCTTTGATTCACTTCCCTCTGGAAGGCGACTGCCAAAGCTACAACAGCCAGACATAAAAACAGCTTTTTTCCATGAGTAGTAGCTCTACTCAATAACCAAAAATCTGTAGCCTCCTTTTGCTCTGGTATTTTATTTAATGCACATGTTTATGATAATGTGTTATTATTAATGTTTAATGTTTTATGTGTCATTCCAAACTGTCACTGTATGGCATGTTGTCACTTGTGGGCGGAGCACCTAGGCAAATTCCTTGTATGTGAATACTTGGCCAATAAATGTATTCATTCATCCATTCATTCATTGCAGGATTTGGCCTCCGGCCCTGGATCCGCTTGGAGGAAAGCACCACGCAAGGAGTGCGTGTGGTGTGTAAGTCGAATGGATGGTTTCCCAAGCCGGTGATACGGTGGCTGGATGGGAGTGGACAAGATGTAACAGCACGGTCTGACACACTGTTCACTGAGGACACCAGCGGGCTGATCACTGTCCACAGTCACATCGATGTCACAAGTGATTCTGTGAACAGGTATTCCTGTTTCATACGAAGTAGGTCAACGGGGAAAACACGAGAGGCCCATCTCCAGATATCAGGTACGTGGGAACCTGGGAAACATTCTACAAAAGCGAGTTCTGAACTAACTTTCACTGCGCAAACCAGCATCTGTAGTTCCTTCCTGTTGCTGTTACTGATCTATTTTCATTCACCAATATAGATGAGTTATTTCCTAAAACCAACCCTTGGCTGCTGGTTTTCTGGGCGTTTGTGGCCCTCGTGGTAACGGCTGCTGCTTTCAATATAATGTTACACAGAAAAGAAGATAAAATGATTAAAGGTGAGAGCAAGATATGGTGCCGCGTTATTGCATTCAGAAAGTTTATAAAACGTTTATATTTTGTACACAATTTAGCATCCACACAAACGTTAGATTTGATCACAGCTCCCTAGTTTGACACATCCCGCATGGTCGGCTGTCCTGGAGCGTTAGATCACATGGGATCCAAGAAGCGATAGCTGAATGGATAGCAAATTGGCTTCATGGAAGGAAGCAGAGGGTAATGGTGGAAGGTTGCTTCTGGGACTGGAGGCCTGTGACTACTGGAGTGCCTCAGGGTTCGGTGCTGGGCCCGTTACTGTTTGTCATCTACATCATTGGTTTGGATGAGAATATATGGATGAGAGGCCAGTTCATTGGCTATATTTAAGAGGGAGTTAGATGTGGCCCTTGTGGCTAAAGGGATCAGGGGGTATGGAGATAAGGCAGGTACGGGATACCGAGTTGGATGATCAGCCATGATCATATTGAATGGCGGTGCAGGCTCGATGGGCCGAATGGCCTACCCCTCCACCTATTTCTATGTTTCTATGTTTATGTTTCTATACATGGCAATGTTAGCAAGTTTGGTGAAGATACAACAGTGGGTGGTTTTGCAGATAGTGAAGATGGTTGTGAAACATTGCAGGATCTGGATCGATTGGCCAGGTGGGCTGAGGAATGGTTGATGGAATTTTATACAGCAAAAAGTGAGGTGTTGCATTTTGGGAAGTCTAACATGGGCAGGACCTACACAGTGAACGGCAGGGCTCTTCTCTCTGGAGATGTCGTAGAGCAGAAGGATCTAAGAGTACAGGTGCATGTTATAGGAACGATGTTGTCAAGCTGGGAAGGGTACAGAGAAGATTAACGAGGATGTTGCCAAGACTAGAAGGTCTGAGCTATAAGGGGAGGTTACGTAGGCTGGGAGGACAAGAGTTGATCTTATAGAGGTGTACAAAATCATGAGAGGAATAGATCCGGTGGAGGCAAACGCCCAGAAAACCAGCAGCCAAGTGTTACAAAATAACTGATCTACTCAATAACTGAGTTTCTTGCCCAGAGTAGGTGAATCGAGGACCAGAGATGAAGCTGAAGGAGACAATAATTCATTGGAATCTGAGGGAAAACCTTTTTCACACAAATAGTGGTGGGTGTATGGTAGAAGCTGTCAGAGGAGGTTGTTGTGGCTGGGACTATCACAACGTTTCAGAACCAGTTAGACAGGTACATGGATAGGACAGGATTGGAGGGATATGGGCCAAACGCAGGCAGATACGATTAGTGTAGCTGGGTCATGTTAGCCGGCATGGGCAAGTTGGTTCAACGTGTTACAGACACAGGCAGATGGGATTAGTGCCGGCACAAGGAGATTCTAGGACGGCGCTGTGGAGCAGCGGTAGAGTTGCTGCCTTGTAGCGCTAGAGACCCGAGTCAATCCTGATGCTGATTGTATGGAGTTTGTACGTTCTCCCGGTGACCGCGTGGGCTTTCTCCGGAGCTCCAGTTTTCTCCCACTCCCAAAGACCAGCGATCTCCGCACCTTAACACTATCCGATACCCACTAGCGACACTTTTTACATTTACCAAGCCAATTAACCTACAAACCTGTACGTCTTTGGAATGTGGGAGGAAACCGAAGATCTCGGAGAAAACCCATGCAGGTCAGTCCGCCTAGACATACCTGATCTCCCGTTGCTAAAGATTTTAACTCCCCCTCCCGTTCCCACATTGATGTTTCTGTTCTGGGCGTCCTCCATCTTCAGAGTGAAGCTCGACGGAAATTGGAGGAACAGCATCTCATCTTTCATTTGGGCAGCTTACAATATTGACTTCTGTAACTTCAAGTAACCTTGCTTTCCCTCTCTCTCCATCCCTCCCTCTTCCGAATTCTCCGACCAGTCCGAGTGTCCCCCAGATTAAATCTTATCTCTGTATGTTTCGTTGTCACATTCTCCTGCTTAACAATTATCTATTGTACATTTCCTTGATCTGCATCCCATTTCATCTCCCGTTTTCACACCTCACTCTTCCTTATCTCTCGTTTCCGTCTCCTCTGACTCTCAGTCTGAAGAAGGGTCTCCAATGTTCTCTCGAATCTGGATCAGTTCATGTGGACTGGAGGGTATGCACTTTTTAAGAAAGGCGGGAGAGAGAAAACGGGGAATTATAGACCAGTTACTGTAGACTTACATCGGTCGTGGGGAAGATGTTTTGAGTCGATTATTAAAGATGTTACAGCTGCGCATTTGGAAAGCAGTGACAGGATCGGTCAATGTCAGCATAGATTTATGAAGGGGAAATCATGCTTGACTAATCTTCTGGAATTTTTGAGGATGTAACAAGTAGAATGGATAAAGGAGAGCCAGTGGATGTGGTGTATTTGGACTTTCATAAAGCCTTTGACAAGGTCCCGTACAAAAGATTAGCTTGCAAAATTGGAGCACATGGTATTGGGGGTAGGGTATTGATATGGATAGAGGACCGGAAGTAGGGAGTAGGAATTAATGGGTCCTTTCCTGAATGGCAGGCAGTGACTAGTAGGGTGCAGCAAGGGTCGATGCTGGGAGCCCAGTTATTTACAATATATATAACCGATTTAGACGAGGGAATCAAATGTGACATCTCCAAGTTTGTAGACGACACAAAGCTGGGTGGCAGTGCGAGATGCGATGAGGATGACATGAGGCTGCAGAGTGACTTGGATAGGTTGAGTGAGAGGACAGATACATTGCAGATGCAGTACAATGTGGATAAATGTGAGGTAATCCACTTTGGTGGCAAGAAAAGGAAGGCAGATTATTATCTGAATTGTTTCCGATTAGGAAAAGGGAAGGTGCAAGACCTGGGTGTGCTTGTACATCAGTCACTGAGAGTAAGCATGCAGGTACAGCAGACAGTGAAGAAAGCAAATAGATTGTTGCCCTTCATTGCGAGAGGATTTGAGTTTAGGAGCAAGGAGGTCCTACTCTTGTTGTACAGGGCCCTGGTGAGACCACACCTGGAGTACTGTGTACAGTTTTGGTCTCCTAATTTGAGGAAGGACATTCTTGCTATTGAGGGAGTGCAGCGTAGGTTCGCCATTCATTGTGATCATGGCTGATTGGCCGCTATCAATAACCCGTGCCTGCCTTCTCCCCATATCCCTTGACTCGAAAACCCACAGGTCCCCAGAGCTCTATCCAGCTCTCTCTTAAATCCATGTGATCAAGGCTGATCATCCCCAATCAGTACCCCATTCCTGCCTTCTCCCCATATCCCCTGACTCCGCTATTTTAGAGAGCCCTATCTAGTTCTTTCTTGAAAGCATCCAGATAACCTGCCCCCACCGCCCACTGAGGCAGAGAATTCCAGAGACTCACCACTCTCTGTGAGAAAAAGTGTTTCCTCGTTTCCGTTCTAAATGGCTTACTCCTTATTCTTATACTGTGGCCCCTGGTTCAGGACTCCCCCAATCGGGGACATGTTTCCTGACTGTAGTGTGTCCAAGCCCTCAACAATCTTATATGTTTCAATGAGATCCCCTCTCATCCTTCTAAACTCCAGAGTGTACAAGCCCAGCTGCTCCATTTTCTCAGCATATGACAGTCCCACCATCCCCGGAATTAACCTTGTAAACCTATGCTGTACTCCCTCAATAACAAGAATGTCCTTCCTCAAATTAGGGGACAAAAACTGCACACAATACTCCATGTGTGGTCTCACTAGGGCTCTGTACAACTGCAGAAGGAATATCCTATTCCTGCGCATATTTGTCTATGTTTCTCGGACCTGAAATTCACCCATTCCTTCTCTCCAGTGATGCTACCTGCCCGCTGTTACTCCAGCATTTTGTGTCTATCTTGAATCATTGAGGTGTCCTTTGAAGTACAATGGCCATTCATGAAGTCAGAAGAGATAAGTTGGTGTAATCACCACAAGCTCTCTCCGAGCAACGACCTGGCCCTGTTGTTTGAGAAAGGTCTGATCAAGTATAAACATTAGCATGAGAGCCCTAATGGCACTGTTGTATATTCCACATTGGTGTGACAAAACCCACAGGTTTACGACTGGGCCAACTGAAGGCTCCTCTGGTGGTTTCCTCGGCTCAGCACCGCAGCGACAGCTGGAGTTACGACTCGAGTTGCTGAAGCTCAACATTGCGACCGAGGCGAGAGGAGAAAACCTCACTGAGCCACAGCAGATGGTGCAGAAAGGAAGTGGGAAAATCCCATTCACACAACCCGTGTGAAGGCTGTGGGATTCACGGCCTAAAGGGTGGAGGAAGAGCAAGCCTTGCCACATGGGGAAGGTTCTTGGAGGAAATCTCGGTGCGCAGTGTCCTTGCGGTCAGTTGCAGGTGGAGTTTGTCTCCATCACCGTCTCCTCCGGCTCTGGTGAATGTGGGGTCCTTGTGCCCCACCTCCTAGCGCAGTGTCTCAATCAGAGGGCACCGTGTGAATTGTGCTCTGTTTGTGCACAGCGTGGAACGTGCTGCCGGCCTCACTCACTGACATGTTCCTGCTTCTTGTTTTCAGAACTGCAGCTGTTTCTCTCTATGGAAGGTAAGATATTTCGGAGACAGCAGAGGAACGGGCCATTCGGCCCAAACTGTCTGATTATGAGAGGCAACGATAGGATAGAGTGTCAACATCTTATTTCCCGCGGTAGGTATCAAAGGTATGAGGTGATGAGGTGAGAGGACGATGCGTGCAGGGATCTGAGGAGTGATGTTTTAACACAGGGAATGGTTTTGTTATCTGAATCATGCTATCAGAGAATGTGGCGAATACAGATACTGAATATAATGAAGTCGATTTTCAAAGTCTACAGAGAGATTTAGGCCATTTGGAAGAGTGGGCTGAAAGATGGCAGATGATCAGTTTAATGCTGATAAGTGTGAGGTGCTACATCTTGGCAGGACAGATCAAAATAGGACGTACATGGTAAATTATAGCGAATTGAGGAATGCAGTTGAACAGAGGGATGTAGGAATAACTGTGCATAGTTCCCTGAAGGTGGAATCTCATGTAGATCGGGTGGTAAAGAAAGCTTTTGGTGTGCTGGCCTTTATAAATCAGAGCATTGAGTACAGAAGTTGGGATGTAATGTTAAAAGTGTACATGGCATTGGTGAGGCCCATTCTGGAATGTGGTGTACAATTCTGGTCGCCAAATTATAGGAAAGATGTCAATAAAATAGAGAGAGTACAGAGAAGATTTACTAGAATGTTGCCTGGGTTTCATACCTAAATTACAGAGAAAGGTTGAACAAGATAGTTCTTTGCAGCGCAGAAGGTTAAGGGGGGACTTTGTCTTCTTTCGTGTGGCGTGCACAACCTAAAGTTGTTGGGCAACTTGTTCTGTTTGATCTTCCGTTTGTGCACGTTGAGTTGATTGCATTAATCGAAACGGGGCTTACCATGTGAAGGTTGCAATCTTCCACCCCAAGGGGGGACTTGATAGAGGTCTTTAAAATTATGAGAGGGATAGACAGAGTTGACGTGGATAAGCATTTTCCATTGAGAGTAGGGAAGATTCAAACACGAGGACATGATTTGAGAATTAATGGACAGAAGCTTAGGTGTAACATGAGGGGGAACTTCTTTACTCAGAGAGTGGTAGATGTGTGGAATGAGCTTCCAGTGGAAGTGGTGGAGGCAGTTTCGATTTTATCATTTAAAAATAAATTGGGTGGGTATATGGACGGGAAAGGAATGGAGGGTTATGGTCTGACTGCAGGTATATGGGACTAGATGAGAGTAAGTGTTCGGTACGGGCTAGAAGGGCCGAGGTGCTGTAATTGTTATATGGTTATATACAGTGACTACGCTCAGAACAAAACATAGAACATAGAACAGTACAGGAAAAGATCCTTCAGACCACGTATAGACACAGAAAGCTGGAGTAACTCAGTGGGACAGGCAGCATCTCTGGAGAGAATGAACCCATTCCTTTTCTCCAGAGATGCCACCTGTCCCGCTGAGTTACTCCAGCTTTTTGTGTCTATACTAGACTCTTCAGACAGTGGAAACATCCTCTCCACATCCACTCTATCCAAGCCTTTCACTATTCTGTAAGCTTCAATGAGGTCCCCCCTCGTTGTTCTAAACTCCAGTGAGTACAGGCCCAGTGCCGTCAAACGCTCATCATATGTTAAGTGTTAAAGAAGGAACTGCAGATGCTGGAGAATCGAGGGTACACAAAAGGTTGGAGAAACTCAGCGGGTGCAGCAGCATCTAAGGAGCGAAGGAGATGGGCGGTGTTTCGGGTCGAGACTCTTCTTCAGACTGGTTAGGGATCAGGGAAACGAGAGATATAGACGGTGATGTGGAGAGATAAAGAACAATGAATGAAAGATATGCAAAAAAGTATCGATGATAAAGGAAACAGGCCATTGTAAGCTGTTTGTAGTGTGAAAATGAGAAGCTAGTGTGACTTGGGTGGGGGAGATTGTTTGTGCCTTCCTTAGTGAAGGGTTACCCATTGAACCCTTCTGCCATTTCCTTGTTGCCCATAATCATTTCACCCGTGTCTGCCTTCAAGGGACCCACATTTGACTTTGCTACTCTTTTTCTCTTAACATATCTAAAGAAGCTTTTACTGTCCTTCTTTATATTCCTGGCCAGCTTCCCTTCGTACTTCATCTTTTCTGTCCGTATTGCCCGTTTTGTTTCCTTCTGTTATCCTATGAAAGTTTCCCAATCCTCTGGCTTCCGGCTACTCACTACTGTGTTATACATCTTTTCTTTTAGTTTTATTCTATCTCTAACTTCTCTTGTCAGCCACGGTTGGCTCCTACTCCCCTTAGAATCTTTCTTCCTTTTTGGAATGAAATGATCCTGCGTTTTTTGGATAATGCCCAGAAGTTCCTTCCATTACTGTTCCACCGTCATTCCTGCCAGGATCCCTTTCCAGACTACCTTGGCCCGCTCCCCTCTCATGCCTTCATCGTCCCCTTTGTTCAACTGCATCACTGACACTTCCGATTTAACCTTCTCCTTCTCCATTTGCAGATTAAAACTGATCATATTATGATCACTGCCTCCAAGCGGTTCCTTTACCTCGAGTTCTCTTATCATATCTGGTTCATTGGACAACACTAAATCCAGAATTGCCTTTTCTCTGGTCGGCTCCATTACAAGCTGCTCTAAGAATCCATCTCGGAGGCATTCTACAAACTCTCTTTCTTGGGGTCCTGAACCAACCTGATTTTCCCAGTCTACCTGCATATTGAAATCCCCCATCACCACAGTGGCATTACCTTTGTTACATGCCAGTTTTAACTCCTGCTGCAACTTACACCCTGCACCCGGGCTTCTATTTGCGCGTCTGTATATAACACCAATTAGTGTCTTCTTGCCTTTACAATTCCTCAACTCAATCCACAGTGACTCTACCTCATCAGTCCCTATGTCTTCCCTCGCAAGGGACTGAATTCCATCCCTCACCAGCAGAGCTACCCCCCCCCCCCCCCCCCCCCCCCACCCTCCTCCTCCTCTGCCCACCTGGCTGTCCTTTCTATAGGATGTATAACCCTGAATATTAAGTTCTCAGGCCCGATCCTCCTGCAGCCACGTCTCAGTAATCGCCACAATGTCATATCTACCAACCTCTAACTGAGCCTCAAGCTCATCTATTTTACTTCTTATACTTTGCGCATTCATATACAATACTTTTAATTCCTTACGCATCTCACCTTTCACATCGATCCCTATTACACATGGCCATACTCTCCTATCCCTTTGTGAGCCTTTCCCGTTAATTCTGGGGTCATTAGCTTTCCCTTTAATCTCTTTCCCTTTAACTCCATCCTCGACTATCCCATTTGACACCCCATCCCCCTTATTCAGTTTACAACCACCCGTGTGGCAGTGGCAAACCTGCCTGGCAGAATGCTGGTCCCCCTCCTGTTAAGATTCAATCCGTCCCTTTTGTACAGTTTCCCCTTACTCCAAAACAGATCCCAGTGATCTAAGAATCTAAATCCCTGCCCCCTGCACCAGTTCCTCAGCCACACATTCAGGCCCCGTATCTCCCTGTTGCTGCTCTGGCCAGCACGAGGAACTGGAAGCAAACCGGAGATAACAACCCTGGAGGTCCCGCTTTTCAACATTTTTCCGAGCTCTCTAAAGTCACGCTGCAGAATATTCATCCCCTTCTTTCCAACATCGTTTGTGCAGACATGCACTACCACTTCCGGCTGTTCACCTTGGCCCTTGAGGATTTTCTGCACTCTGTCCGTGACATCCTGGATCCTGGCACCAGGAAGGCAGCACACCATCCTCGAATCCCGTGTGTTCCTGCAGAAACCCATGTCCGCACCTCTCACAATGGAGTTTCCAACTACAATAGCGTTGCCTGACGTTGGCCTCTTTGGTTTTAGCTCAACAGCACTTTTTGCTTCTTAAGCCAGTCCGTCGCTCAGATTGATAACGTCTTCTGTCCCGACAGCATCTAAGTGGGTGAACCTGTTCACAAGAGGTACAACACCCGGGGACCTTTGCATTAAATGTTTCCCTCCCTTTCTCACCGTCACCCACCTTCTCTCTTCCAGTACCTTAGGTGTAACAATCTTGCTGTCGGACTTGTCGAGGAATGACTCCGTTTCTCGGCTGAACCTGAGGATTTGAGTATAGGAGCAGGGAGGTTCTACTTTAGTTGTACAGGGTCTTGGTGAGACCACACCTGGAGTATTGCGTACAGTTCTGGTCTCCAAATTTGAGAAAGGACATTATTGCCATAGAGGGAGTGCAGATAAGGTTCACCAGATTGATTCCTGGGATGTCAGGACTGTCTTATGAAGAAAGACTGGATAGACTCGGTTTATAGGATAAGGGGGAAATCCTTTAGTACCGAGATGAGACGGACTTTTTTCACACAGAGAGTGGTGGGTCTCTGGAACTCTCTGCCACAGAGGGTAATTGAGGCCAGTTCATTGGCTATATTTAAGAGGGAGTTAGATGTGGCCCTTGTGGCTAAGGGGATCAGAGGGTATGGAGAGAAGGCAGGTACGGGATACTGAGTTCGATGATCAGCCATGATCATATTGAATGGCGGTGCAAGCTTGAAGGGCCGAATGGCCTACTCCTGCACCCAATTTCTATGTTTCTATGTAATCCACTAGCTGCTCCCGTTACCCAACACGGTCCTTCAGGAGCTGTACCTGGATGCACTTCTCACATTTGTAGCAGCCAGAGGCAGAAAGCATTTGGTTTCTTTACTACCGATTTGACTTCCAGATTAACATTTGGGGAATCCTGCACCAGCACTCCCAAGTCGCTTTGCACCTCCGATTTCTGGATTCCCTCCCCATGTAGAAAATAGTCTGCATCTTTATTCCTACTTCCAAAATGCATGACTCCACACTTTGCTACACTATATTGCATCTGCCACTTCTCTGCCCACTCTCCCAACCTGTCCAAGTCCTTCTGCGGAGTCACTACTTTCTCTATACTACCTGCCCCTCCACCAATTTTCATATCATCCGCAAACTTGGCAACAAAGCCATCTATCCCGTCGTCCAAATCAGTAATACGCAACGTGAAGAGTAGCGGCCCCAGCACCGACCCCCACAGAACTCCGCTAGTCACTGGCAGCCAACCAGAATAACCCCCTTTATTGCCACTCTTTGCCTTCTGCCACCCAGCCAACCTGCTATGCATGCTGGTATCTGCCCTTTGATAGCATGGGCTCTCATCTTCCTGAGCAGCCTCACGTGTGGCACCTTATCAAAGGCTTTCTGAAAATCTAGATAAACACCATCCAGTAAATCTCCTTTGTCTGTCCTGCTGTTTACTTCTGCAAAGTATTCCTGCAGATTCGTCAGGCAAGACCTCCCCTTCACAAAACAGCTGACTTTGACCTATTTTATCATGAACCAAGTTCTCCGTAAACTCAGCCTTTATAATGGATTCTGATATCTTACCAACTACCAAAATCAGACTAACCGGCCTCTAGTTCCCAATATTCTGCATTGCTCCCTTCTTGTGCAGCGGGGTAATATTGGCAAATTTCCAATCATCTGGAACCACTCCTGACTCTAGTGATGCTTGAAATATCACAGATGCTATCTATGCATTAATGCGTCCACAATCTCTAATACTTCTAATTCGTTCACCTCTCTAATCCTCTCAACTCTATGCCAATTTGCTCTCAGCTCAAGTAGCAATCCAGAGATTATTACCTTCTTGGTTCTGCTGTACAATTTGGTATCTAGCTGTTCAAATTCAGGATTGAACCCAGGTCCCTGGAGCTGTGAAGAGCTGCGTCACTGTGCCCCCCTCTCTTTGTTCCTTGCTCCCCGCTGTCATTATTTTATTTCCAATTTTAGTTGCAGTGAAAATGTGAAATATTTCTGTTTTGTGCAGGGCACAAGGATGTGGAATGATATTATGGTAAGTACAGGCTGATGTACAATTCAGTAAAACTATCTGGTGTGTGTTACGTTGGCTAAAGCGCAGATCATGAATGGTTCAATATAACGTAGAACAGTACATCACAAGAACAGGCCATTCGGCCCACAATATCTGTGCATAACATGTTGCGAAGACCATCTCTTATCTGCCTGCACATAATCCATATCCCTCCATTCCTTGTATATCCAGGTGTCTATCTAAAATGCCACTATCGTATCTGCCTCCACCACCACCCCCGGCAGCACATTCCAGGTGCTCCCCACACTGGGAAAAACACTTGCCCCGCACAAATCCTTTAACCTTTGCTCCTCTCACCTTAAAGCTATGTCCTCAAGTCTTTGATTATTTTCACCCTGGGAAAAAGGTTATGACTGCCCACCCGTTCTATGCCTGTCATAATAGTATCCACTTCTGCCTCAAGCACCTCTTCCAACAGCTTGTTCCATATACCCACCACCCTTTTTGTAAAAGAGTTCCCTCTCTGGTTCCTGTTAACTCTACTCCCACCACCACTTTAATCCTATGGTCGTTGATGCCCCTACTCTGCGCTTACCCGATCTATTCCTCTCACGATACTCTACACCTCTTTCTGATCAACCCTCTTCCTCCTGCTCTACGAGGAATAAAGTCCTAGCCTGCTCACCCTCTCCCTATAGCTCAGGCCCTCGAGTCCTGGCAACATCCTCGTGAATCTTATCTGTACCCTTTACAGCTTGACAACGTATTTCCTATAACGTGGTGCCCAGAACTGAACACAACACCCCAAGTGTGGCTTCACCAACATCTTATATATCCGCAACGTGACCTCCCAACCTCTATATTCAATACTGTGACTGATGAAGGCCAATGTGCTGAAACACTTTATGAGCACACTATCTACCTGTGACGCCACTTTCAAGGAACTATGTTACTGCACTCCTACATTAAATTTATATTTAATCCTGTATTAAATACCATCAACCATTCCTCAGCCCATCTGCCCAACCGATCAAGATCCTGCTGCAATTTTTGACATCCATCTTCACTATCCACAAGACCACCCACTTTTGTGTTGTCTGCAAACTTGCTAATCATGCCATGTACATTCTCATCTAGATCATTGATATAAGCACAGAACCGTGAGGCACACCACTAGTCACAGGCCTCCAGTCCGGAAAACAACCTTCCCTCATCACCGTCTGCTTCCCTACATGAAGCCAATGTTCTATCCAATTAGCTATCTCTTCTTGGATCCAATGCGCTCCAACCTTCCTCTGGTTCTACGTTTCTCACCACACCTTCAATTCTTGTCAGAATCCATCATTCTCATCCCTTTTTCTTCAGCTCATCACCTCCGGCCTCGGTTCCTGTCCCCACCCTTCTTTCCCCACCTGGTCGTTCTACCAATCACCCCGCCTCACCTGAACCACGTGTGTTGCTCCCCACCCCCCACCCCCCACCCCCCCCACCTGAGTTACTCCACCTCCCCGCCTCACCTGAACCCACCTGTCTTGCTCCACCCTCCCACCCTCACCTGAACCCACCTGTCTTGCTCCACCCCCTCACCTGAACCCACTTGTCTTGCTCCACCCCCTCACCTGAACCCACTTGTCTTGCTCCACCCCCTCACCTGAACCCACTTGTCTTGCTCAAACCCCTCACCTCTGCACAGATGCCGCTCAATTTATGCACGCACTGACAGAGCATTATCAGTTTTGCCCGGTGAATATGTGTACGTGTGTATGTATGTACACAGACAGGAAAACAGAGAGGCATTCTCATGCACACACACACACTAACAGACAAACAGAGTAAAGTATTTTGCTGCACCCCTTCCCGTCTCTTTCTGCGGAGGGAGCAGAGGGAAGCATGCGAATGAGGAAGCGTGACAAAAACTCCGTGACAGATGTGTGTTGTCCACCCGATGTTGTTGTGGTGAAACATAGAAACATAGAAACATAGAAATTAGGTGCAGGAGTAGGCCATTCGGCCCTTCGAGCCTGCACCGCCATTCAATATGATCATGGCTGATCATCCAACTCAGTATCCCGTACCTGCCTTCTCTCCATACCCTCTGATCCCCTTAGCCACAAGGGCCACATCTAACTCCCTCTTAAATATAGCCAATGAACTGGCCTCAACTACCCTCTGTGGCAGAGAGTTCCAGAGACACACCACTCTCTGTGTGAAAAAATTCCTTCTCATCTCGGTCCTAAAGGATTTCCCCCTTATCCTTAAGCTGTGACCCCTTGTCCTGGACCTCCCCAACATCGGGAACAATCTTCCTGCATCTAGCCTGTCCAACCCCTTAAGAATCTTGTAAGTTTCTATAAGATCCCCTCTCAATCTCCTAAATTCTAGAGAGTATAAACCAAGTCTATGCAGTCTTTGTTCATAAGACAGTCCTGACATCCCAGGAATCAGTCTGGTGAACCTTCGCTGCACTCCCTCTATGGCAATAATGTCCTTCCTCAGATTTGGACAAACCCCGGGCAAGGTGTCAGTTGTCCGCCCGCCTGTGCCCGAGTCTCCCCCCGACCCCCGGGGACTCTGTGATTCTCTGCTTCTCCCCCCAGTCTCCGTCACCCTGGATGTGGAAACAGCGCATGCGCGGCTCCAGGTGTCTGAGGATCGGAAGAGGGTGAGACGGACCCTGACCGAGAGGAGTCTCCCTGACACCGGGAAGAGGTTTACATACTGGCCGTGTGTGCTGGGATCGGAGGGATTCACATCGGGGCGACATTACTGGGAGGTGGAGGTGGCGGGGAGTCGGCGCTGGAGGCTGGGAGTCGCCGCAGAGTCTGTGGAGAGGAATGGACGGGTCACACTGAGGCCGAAGACTGGAGTCTGGAGCATCAGGCGGCGGGATGACGGGTTTGATGCACTCACCTCCCCTCCATCCCCTCTCCCCGCCCGTCCCATCCCCGGGAGGGTGGGAGTTTATCTCAGTTACGAGTCCGGGACAGTTGCATTTTACGACGCGGACACCAAGTCCCATCTCCACACCTTCACTGGGAACACATTCACGGAGAAACTTTATCCTTTCTTCTGGCCTTGGGATGAAGACAAGTGGATGAGAATCTGCTCCGGTTCTGTTCCGGGTGAGTAAAAGATAAGCAAACTTCCGGTCTTTGGGATGTGGGGCGTGGAGGGGGGGGGGCACAGCACCCACATGAAACCTACAGACTCACAGGGAATATGTGCACCCCACAAGTCTCCAAGGTCAGGTCTAAAGGTCACATGCTATTTGGTGATAGGGTCAGAATTAGGCCATTCGGCCCAACAAATCTACTTGGCCATTCAATCATGGTTGATGTATCTCTCCCCATTCTCCCGCCTTCTCCTCATCACCCCTGATACCAGTACTAATCAAGAACCTAACTATCTCTGCCTTAGAAATATCAATTGACTTCACCTCCACCGCCGTCTGTGGCAAGTAATTCCACAGATTCACCACCCTCTATCTGCTCCTCAAATTCCTCCTCATCTCCTTCATAAAGGAACGTCCTTTAATTCTGAGGCTATGACCTCTAGTCCTCGACTCTCCCACTAGTGGAAACATCCTCTCCACATCCACTCTATCCAAGGCTATTTGCTATTTAATAGCATTCATCTAAACTCCAGCGAGTACAAGCCCAGTGCTGACAAATGCTCATCGTATGTTAAACCACTCATTCTTGGAATCATTCTTGTAAATTCATCTGGACCATCCCAGAGCCAGCACATCCTTCCCCGGATACAGGGCGCAACATTGCTCACAATACTCCAAAAACGGCCAGACCAGTACCTTATAGATCCTCAGCATTACATCCCTAATTTTGTATTCTAGCCCTCTTGAAATAAATGCTAGCATTGAGTTTGCTTTCTTTACTACCGTTTGGACTTATAACCATATAACCATATAACAATTACAGCACGGAAACAGGCCTTCTCGGCCCTTCCAGTCCGTGGCGACCATTTATTTTCCCTTAGTCCCATCTACCTGCACTCAGACCATACCCCTCCATTCCCTTCTCGTCCATATACCTATCCACTTTACTTTTAACTTGCAGAGTAACTTTGAGGGAATCCTGCACCAGCATTCCCAAATCGCTTTGCACCTCTGATTTCTGGATTCTCTCCCCATTTAGAAAATAGTCTATGTCTTTATTGCAGCCACCAAAATGCACGACTCCACACTTTGCTACACTACATTCCATTTGCTACTTCTCTGCCCACTCTCCCAACCTGTCCAAGTCCTTATGTAGCGTCCCTGCTTTCTCTACACTTCCTGCCCCTCCACCTATTTTCGTGTCATCTGCAAACTTAGCCACAAAGCCTTCTATTCCCTCATCCAAATCAGTAATATAAAACGTGAAGAGTAGCGGCCCCAGCACCAACCCCCACAGAACTCCGCTAGTCACTGGCAGCCAACCCGAATAACCCCCTTTATTGCCACTCTTTGCCTTCTGCCATCCAGCCAACCTGCTATCCATGCTGGTATCTGCCCTTTGATACCATGGGCTCTCATCTTCCTGAGCAGCCTCACGTGTGGCACCTTATCAAAGGCTTTCTGAAAACCTAGATAAACAGCATCCAGTAAATCTCCTTTGTCTGTCCTGCTGTTTACTTCTGCAAAGTATTCCTGCAGATTCCTCAGGCAAGACCTCCCCTTCACAAAACCATGCTGACTTTGACCTATTTTATCATGAAGCACGTTCTCCGTAGGCCCAGCCCTTATAATGGACTCTAAAATCTTACCAACCATCGAAGACAGACTAACCGGCCTATAATTCCCAATATTCTGCTTTGCTCCCTTCTTGTGCAGCGGGGTAATATTGGCAAATTTCCAATCATCTGGAACCACTCCTAACTCTAGTGATTCTTGAAATATCACAGATGCTATGTATCTATCTATGTATTAATGCATCCACAATCTCTAAAGCCACCTCGTGCAGAACCCTGGGGTACAGTCTATCCAGTCCAGGTGACTTATCCACCTTCAGCCCTTTCAGCTTCCCAGCACCTTCTCCTTAGTAACAGCCACTCCACTAACTTCCACCCCCTGACTCTCTTGCATTTCAGGCACGTTGCTGGTGGCTTCCACTGTGAAGACTGTTGCAAAAAATTTCATCAACTCCTCTTCCATTTCTTTATTCTCCATTATCACGTCTCCTGCATCGTTTTCCAGCTGTCCAACATACACTCTTACATCTTTCTCACTGTTTGTATAACTGAAGAAACTCTTGCTATCCTTTTGATATTTCCAGCTAGCTAACCTTCATATTTCATCTTTCCTCATCGTATTGCCTTTTTAGTTACCTTCTGTTGTTCTTCAAAAGCTTCCCAATCCTCTGGCTTCCCACTAATCTTTCCAATGTTATACGCCTTCTCTTTTAGTTTTATACAGTCTTTGACTTCCCTTGTCAGCCACGGTCGCCTCATTCTCGACCTGGAATCTTTCTTCTTCTTTGGAATGAAAAGATCCTGCATCTTCCAAATTATTCCCAGAAATTCCTGCCATTGCTGTTCCACTTTCAGTCCTGCTAGGGTCCCTTTCCAGTCAACTTTGGCCAGCTCCTCCCTCATGCCTCCATAGTCCCCTTTGCTCAACTGCAATACCGACACATCTGATTTCACCTTCTCCCTCTCAAATTGCAGGTTGAAACTTATCATATTGTGGTCGCTACCTCCTAGTAGTTCCTGTACCTCGAGTTCCCTTGTCAAATCCGGTTCATTACACAACACTAAATCCAGAGTTTCATTTTTTGCTGGTGGGCTCCACCACAAGCTGCTCTAAGAATCCATCTCGGAAACATTCCAGAAATTCCTATTCTTGGGGTCCAGTACCAACCTTGTTGCATATTGAAATCTCCCATCACCACCGTAGTAATGCCTTTCTTACATGCCAATTGTATATTCTGATGTAACTTATACCCTATATCCTGGTTACTGTTTGGGGACCAGTAGAGAACTCTCATTAGAAACTTTTTACCTGCATAATTTCTCAGCTCTATCCACAATGACTCCACACCTACTGATCCCATGCCACCCCTCGCAAGGGACTGAATTTCATTCCTTACCAACAGAGCTGCCTCACCCGCTCTGCCCACCTGTCTGTCTTTCCGATAGGATGTATAACCCTGAATATTCAGCTCCCAGCTCCGATCCTCTTGCAGCCACATCTCTGTCATTCCCACAACATCATGCCCACCAACCTGTAACTGTGCTACAAGCTCATCCACTTTATTTCTTCTACTGCACACATTCAAATACAACACCTTTAATTCTGTATTCACCTCCCCTCCTCTCACACCAGTTCTGATTTTACCTGACCTTACTCTCTTATCCCTTCTTTAACTTTCCGTCCTGTTACGGAAAGTTAACTCTATGCCAATTTGCTCTCGGCTCAAGTAGCAATCCAGAGATTATTACCTTCTTGGTTCTGCTGTACAATTTGGTATCTAGCTGTTCAAATTCAGGATTGAACCCAGGTCCCTGGAGCTGTGAAGAGCTGTGTCACTGTGCCCCCCTCTCTTTGTTTCTTGCTCCCGCTGTCATTATTTTATTTCCAATTTTAGTTGCAGTGAAAATGTGAAATATTTCTGTTTTGTGCAGGGCACGAGGATGTGCAATGATATTATGGTAAGTACAGGCTGATGTACAATTCAATAAAACCATATGGTGTGTGTTATGTCGGCTATAGCGCAGATCATGAATTCGTTCAACATAACGTAGAACAGGACAGCACAAGAACAGGCCATTCGGCCCTCAATGTCTGTGCAGAACATGGTGCGAAGACCAGCTCTTATCTGCCTGCACATAATCCATATCCCTCCATTCCCTGTATATCCAGGTGTCTATCTAAAATGCCACTATCGTATCTGCCTCCACCACCACCCTGGCAGCACATTCCAGGTGCTCCCCACACTGGGAAAAACACTTGTCCCGCACAAATCCTTTAACCTTTGCCTCTCTCACCTTAAAGCTATGTCCTCGAGTCTTTGATTATTTGCACCCTGGGAAAAAGATTCTGACTGTCCACGCGTTCTATGCCTGTCATAATTGTATCCACTTCTGCCTCAACTACCTCTTCCGACAGCTCGTTCCATAATCCCATCACCCTTTGTGTAAAAGAGTTCCCTCGCAGGTTCCTGTTAACTCTACTCCCCCCCCCCCCCCTTTATTTAAATCTATGATTGTTAATTCCCCTACTCTGGGGACGAGACTCTGTGCGTTTACCCGATCTATTCCTCTCACGATACTGTACACCTCTATAGGATCACCCCTCATCCTCCTGCACTACGAGGAGTAAAGTCCTAGCCTGCTCATCCTCTCTCGATAGCTCAGGCCCTCGAGTCCTGGCAACATCCTCATAGATCTTATCTGTACCCTTTACAGCTTGACAACATATTTCCTATAACATGGTGCCCAGAACTGAACACAACTCTCCAAATGTGGCTTCACCAACGTCTTATATATCCGTAACGTGACCTCCCAACTTCTATACTCAATACTGTGACTGATGAAGGCCAATGTGCTGAAACGCTTTATGAGCACACTATCTACCTGTGACGCCACTTTCAAGGAACTATGTTACTGCACTCCTACATTAAGTTTGTATTGAATCCTGTATTAAATACCATCAACCATTCCTCAGCCCATCTGCCCAACCGATCAAGATCCTGCTGCAATTTTTGACAACCATCTTCACTATCCACAATACCACACACACTGAGCCAGCATTACCAGATTTGCCCGGTAAATATATGTACGTGTGTGTGTATGTACACACAGACAGGCACACACTAACACATACACTAAAACACGCACTAACACGCACACAGTGACACACACACAGACAGGCACACTCACACTCACTCACACTCATACACCCACACACACTCTCTCACACTAACACACATTCACACTCTAACACACACTCATAGATAAACAATAAAGTATTTTGCTGCACCCCTTCCCCTGTCTCTTTCTACGGAGGGAGCAGAGGGAAGCATGAGAATGAAGAAGTGTCCAGACCCAAGACGTGTTCTGTCATTTCCTCACACACGTGTTGCCTGACCCGCGGACTTCCTCCAGCTGTTTGTTTTTATTTCTCACCGTTAACTCGGTTCCCCTCCACTTCCACCACAGTTAGGAAACTCCGGGGAACATGTTTTTGTCCATGGGATGTTGGTGGGCTGGAAAACAGCCGGGATATCGTCCAGTTGTCCGCCCGCCTGTGCCCGAGGCCGAGCGGCCTCTCCCCCCGGTCCCGGGGCCGCGCTGCCCGAGTCTCCCCCCGACCCCCGGGAACTCTCTGATTCTCTGCTTCTCCCCCCAGTCTCCGTCACCCTGGATGTGGAAACAGCGGGTCCGCGGCTCGAGGTGTCTGAGGATCGGAAGAGGGTGAGGCTGACCGGGACCCGGAGGAGTCTCCCTGACACCAGGAAGAGGTTTACACACTGGCCGTGTGTGCTGGGATTGGAGGGATTCACATCGGGGAGACATTATTGGGAGGTGGAGGTGGCGGAGATTCGATTGTGGAGTCTGGGAGTCGCCGCAGAGTCTGTCAAGAGGATGATACAGGTCAAACTGACCCCAGAGGATGATACAGGTCAAACCTGTCCTATCCATCTACCTGTCCAACTGTTTCTTAAACGATGGGATAGTGCCAGCCTCAACTACCTCCTCTGGCAGCTTGTTCCATACACCCACCACCCTCTGTGTGAAAAGTTACCCCTCGGATTCCTGTTAAATCTTTTCCCCTTCACCATGAACCTATGTCCTCTGGTTCTCGATTCCCCTACTCTGAGCAAGAGACTCTGTGTATCTGCCAGATCTATTCCTCTCGTGATTTTGTACATCTCTATAAGACCACATCTCATCCTCCTACACTCCACAGAATAGAGACCCAGCCTACTCAACCTCTCCCTATAGCTCACACACTCTAGCCCTGGCAACATCCTCGTAAATCTTTTCTGAATCCTTTCAAGCTTGACAGTATCTTTCCTATAACATGGTGCCCGGAACTGAACACAATATTCTAAATGTGGTCTCATCAACGTCTTATACAACTGCATCATGACCTCCCAACTTCTACACTCAGTACTCTGACTGATGAAGGCCAAAGTGCCAAACACCTTGTTGACCACCTTATCTACCTGCGACTCGACCTTCAAGGAACCATGCACCTGTACTCCTATATCCCTCTGCTCTACAACACTACCCAGAGTCCCACCATTTACTGTCAAGGTCCTGGCCTTGTTCCACGTCCCAAAATGCAACACCTGACACTTCTCTGTATAAGGTCGACATGACATCGACAAATGAACTGTATAACGGGGAATACTTCAAATTGTTTTTTGTAATTTTCACCAATGAATGTCTGTGCTAGAAATAAATGGGGCTGTACAGAACATGTATTTTGTTTTGGAAACCTTACGCAAAGCTTTATAAACGCACAGAGACTTGCGGTTAGACGTGTTTGCGCATGAAATGTGCAGGTTTGTGTTTATGATTGTTTTTATTGAAGTCACCTGTACTGAGGTACAGTGAAAAGCCTTGTTTTGCTTGCTGTCCATAACAGATCCGTTCTACCGTACATAGATGCAATCAGGCCAAACTCAAGTACAACAGGTAGAGCAAAGGGGAAGATACAGAGTGCAGAATATAGTTCTCAGCATTGTAGTACATCAGTTCCAGACAAAGTCCAATGTCCGCAATGGGGTAGAGGTGGATCGGACAGTATCCTAGCTTATGGAAGGACAGTTCAGAATCCTGATGACAGAGGGGAAGTAGCTGTTCCTGAGTCTGGTGGTGCTCACTTTCAAGCTTCTGTACCTTCTGCCGGACGGGAGCGGGGAGAAGAAGGTGCCTCACAGCGCCAGAGACCCGGGTCCGATCCTGACTACAGGTGCTGTTTGGGCGGAGCTTGTACGTTCTGTCCGTGACAGTGTGGGTTTCCTCCGGGTGCTCCGGTTTCCTCCCACAGAGGTACAGGTTTGTAGGTTAATTGGCCTTCTGTAATTTGCCCCTCGTGTGTAGGGAGTGGATGAGAACGTGGAGTGACATTGTGCATGTGTGAACGGGCGACCGATGGTCGGCGTGGACTCGGTGGGCCGGAGAGCCTGTTTCCATGCTGTATCTCTGAACTAAAGAAAAGTAAACATTACCAAAGTTGGGTAAATCTACTCAACGCTTGGTTGTCAGTGTTCCAGTGAATGGCCATCACAGCTGTGTTTCACTTTGGTGTGAAATCGATCCTCAGACTCTGAAGATGAAACAAAAAGCTTTAGCTGGGGTTGACTGCAGACAGGGTGAGGGCAGATTCCAGACACTGATGGTAACTCCAGCCGGGAACAACAGCGAGGTGAAGCTGCATCCTCCACTCTGCAACCGTGCTCTCTGCCAGCTTCCATCCGTGGCTGTATCCTCAGCCACTGGTCCCCCTCCCCGGGGAACGCACACATACATGTATACACATACATATACATATATATACACATGTACACACACAGATACACACACATTCACAAATACACACACACCAGCCACGTGCCGTCAGGGTAGGCAAGGTAGGCACTGCCTACCCTGACTAAAATTATAATATAGTCATTACTAAATATAAATAGTGAAGGCATGGGAGAATTATGCCTATGTAAGAGACCGATCACTTACATAGGCATAATTCTCCGTGCCTTTCATCCACAGCGCTTGTAGCACGGGAAGGTCTGTGCAGCCCACGTGCCGTGAGCGCTGCCTGAAGCCGTCAGTTTCAAGCGGGGCTGAAGGCAGCAGAAATTTTGCCTTTGTAACACTGCGCACGCGCATCATCCTACTGCGCATGCGCAGCGCTAGTTTCTTGGCGGGGTTTTCAAATATGGTTTGTCAATATTTTAAGTGTATGTTAGGAAACAGCGAGAGAAGAATGGAGCTAGTGTACCAATGATGTGGTAAGTACATATATTGGTAATGTTTTTAAATATCGTATTTCCCGGGGGGTGGGGGGAGACCTCCTTTCCAAGCGTTTGAGGAGTCTGGCCCGGGGTAAAGTTGCGGGGAGGGCATGAATGTTATGAAGGAGGGGATCGGGAAACTGCCACTTGCGACGCTCCTTGCAAGGAGGCGTGGAATTCCACCGCATTGAGGCCGGGGGGGGGGGGGGGGGGAGAGAAGTAGCTTGGGTGGCTGAGCGGCCGGCCGCCACCTTAGCTCCTTCTGCCGGTCCCCGCTCACCTCTGGCAGTTTTCCGTCTAAAAACCTCTCTCCTGCCGCTTGCTGGCCTCACTCATGTCCTTAAATTCCAACAGCGCGTTTGAGGTTACTCGGCTGTGGGAATTTAAGGATTTGCAGGACACCGCTGACATGAGCGAAGTCGGCGAACAGCAGGTGACAGGTGTTCCGACGGAGAGCACTGCCAAAGGTGAGCGGGCCGGCAGAAGGCACTGAAGTTGCGGCCAGTTCTGCTGTTGGGTCCCGGTGTCTGCTCGTAGCTCCCCGAGCTGCTTCTATCCCCAGCTACAGTGCGTGGCTTTGCGCCCGGAGAGCTGCGATAGTTGTGAGTGAGTTACTGGCAGTATCCCTGACACCCTCCTTCTCAACACTCGTGCCCTCCCCACAACTTTACCACTGGCACAGGCTCTTCACACGCTGTGAAAGGAAATGTTCCCCCAATTGGTCCCTTCAACAAGTGTTGTCATTCAATAAGATGACAACTGATTTAACTAATCCCTGTGCTCCCGCTTTTCCCACCATCTCTCCATCTTTCCATCTGCCCTTACCATTCACCCTCCCCCCCCCTTCCCCCCCCCCCCCCCCCCCCAATTCAGTAATTCAGAATAAAGGAGACGAGGAAGCCTTCGGCAAATTGAATTGTCACTGATTTTATTTTTAAATGTATTTAACGGAGAGAACAAACTGCGCATGCGCGGTTTAATTTTTTTAAGCGTACTGAGTGCTTACCCTGACTAATTACTCACCGCACGTGCCTGACACACACACACATATATACACACACACGGATATATATACACACATACAGCACACATGACTATATACACACACATAACTATATATACACACACATATCCACACAACACACATAACTATATACACACACTATAACACACCTCTCTGTCATATTCCATCTGCTTGCATTTGTCATTCGATTGGTTGAAGTGGAAAGGCTGAGCGCCCCCTCAGAGCCACAGCTCCCTGTCCTGAATCTGCTGTTTTAATTTAAAGATTTCGTGGAAACCTGTGCCAACTTTTCCACACAGAGGGTGGCGGGTGTATGGAACTAACTGCCGGGGGAGATCGTTGAAGCGGGTACTATAACAACATGTAAACTATATTTGGACAGAGGACACACAAAATGCTGGAGCGAAGGAGATAGGCAACGCTTCGGGCCGAAACATTGCCTATTTCCTTGGCTCCATAGATGCTGCTGCACCCGCTGAGTTTCTCCTGCATTTTGTGTACCCTCGATTTTCCAGCATCTGCAGTTCCTTCTTTAACACATATATTTGGACAGACACATGGATTGGAAATGTTTAGCGGGATATGGGGCAAACACAGGCAAACGGAACCAGTGGAAGCAAGACAGGGTGAGAGGAATGGTTGATAGATTAGCAGAAGCTTACACTGACGGAGAGCGTGGACAAACGACAACTGTTGCACATTTCTGTTTGGGTATATTTTACATCCGAGTCACGTGATTGACTTCGTGAAGACCCCGCCAGCACGCATGCGCGACATATGGTTGCTCGCATTTGCAGTCGACAGTGTGGTATTATGGGAATGCAGTGGCCGGAGGTGACGTGGGAACCCAGGGGTGTGGCAGTTAGGGAGTTGCCGGGCAAGCACACAAGCAGGCGGCTGCTGTACAGAGTTGCTAATTAAAGATATACTCTGTTTACGTCGTGGTACGAGCCTTATTATACTAACAAACGCGACATGGTGTCAGAAGTGGGATCCTTGTAAGCAAAAAAAAGAGGAAGGGGTATCGTTTTGGCGCGACATGGGAGACGAGCCTGCAGATATGGCGCAACCCACACCAACTGCTACGTTCACCATACAACCTCCAGAGCCATTCGATTTCACCAAGCCTCAAGAATGGGAGCGTTGGATAAGGAGATTCGACCGCTTTCGGCTTGCAAGCAATTTAAACGCGACGTCGGCAGAAAACCAGGTGAACACGTTAGTGTATTGCATGGGCGATGAAGCCGAAGATGTGCTGAAGGGGCTAACGCTAACTGCAGATGAGAGGAGGGAGTACACGGATGTCAAGGCGGGCTTTGATGCATTTTTTATACCTAAAAAGAATGTAATCTATGAAAGAGCCAAGTTCAATCAGCGTGTGCAACTGCCAGGAGAAACGGTGGATTCCTTCATCACTGCTCTATACGGATTAGCTGAACACTGCAACTATGGACAGTTACAGAACGAGCTGATCCGCGACAGGTTAGTGGTCGGGCTGAGAGACGTCTCATTGTCAGAAAAACTACAGCTAGACAGAGACCTAACCCTGGCAACTGCAATAACAAAAACAAGGCAGTCTGCAGATGTTAGACGACAGTGGTCTGACTTAAGAGGAGAAAATAGCGGTGCTAGCAAGTGCTCTAATGTTGATGCTGTGCATGCTAAAAGCTACAGAAAACCCAAATTTCCCTCAAAGCCTCAGCCACAAGCACAAACACCAAGCAAAAATAGATTTAATACACGGCCTCAGCCTGGTTCAAAGGCCTGTTATAGATGTGGAAAAATGCCCTCGCATGGGAAATGGGAATGCCCTGCTAAAGATGCTGTGTGTCACAACTGTGGCAAAAAGGGACATTATGGTAGACTGTGCAGAAACAGTGCAAAATCTCTCAATGCTGTAACTACAGAGGAAGAAGAGAGCTTTTTCCTGGGAGCCGTGGATGCTGGAAAAGACCCGTGGACGGTGCAGCTAGAAGTGAGAAAAAAGAAAGTGTGCTTTAAAATAGACACTGGTGCTGATGTCACCGCCATGCCAGCCGAGGTGTACCATGACATTACAGAGGGGCATGATGTGAAGCGCCTGGCAGTGTCGACACGCCCATTGTTTGGGCCAGGGGGCAATGCACTCTCTGTCCTGGGTGTAGCCAGAGAAACACTGCGCAGAGGCAAAAAGACAACCATTGAAAACATTTATGTAGTAAAAGACCTGCACACTGCACTGTTGGGAAGGCCTGCCATAGAACGGCTTCAGCTTGTGTGCAGGGTTAACGGCATCACCGTGGAATCAGTGAAACAACAATATCCGAAGCTGTGTAGCGGCTTGGGTCTTGTTCGGAGGCCATACTCAATTAAATTTAAGCCAGAGGCTGTGCCCTTCTCTCTCCACACGCCACGCAGAGTCCCTCTGCCGCTTATGGGAAAAGTGAGGAAGGAGATAGACCGTATGGAGAAGATGGGCGTAATCACCAAGATTGAGGAGCCAACTGATTGGTGTGCCGGGATGGTGGTGGTGCCGAAGAAAACAGGTGATGTTCGCATTTGTGTGGACTTCACGATGATGAATGGATCAGTATGCAGAGAAAAGTTTATCCTGCCTTCTGTCGAGCACACTCTGGGCATGCTAGCTGGCGCAACAGTATTCAGCAAATTACATGCCAACATGGGCTTTTGGCAAGTACCATTGACAAAAGAGTCTGCCAAATACACCACCTTCATCACGCCTTTTGGGCGCTACTATTTTAATCGTCTACCCTTTGGCATAGCATCAGCCCCCGAGCACTTTCAAAGGATGATGATGACAGAAGTGACCGGTGGCCTGGAGGGGGTACTGTGTCACATGGATGACATCCTGGTCTGGGGACAGACGCAGGAGGAGCATGATGTGCGGTTGCATGCGGTGCTAGAGAAGGCATATAAGGCCGGCATTACGCTCAACATGGACAAATGTGAGCTCACACGCCACACAGTCAGATTCCTGGGTCATGTGATTTCAGCAGATGGAGTGAAGCCAGATCCAGAGAAGACGAGAGCAGTACAAGAAATGGATGCACCCAAAAATGTCAGCGAACTCAGGAGTTTTCTGGGCATGGTCAATCAGCTGGGTCGCTTCTTGCCTAACCTGGCTGAAAAAGACAAAGTGCTACGAGACCTGCTGTCCAAGAAGAACCACTGGTACTGGGGGACAGAGCAGCAGGCCGCCTTTGATCAGTTAAAAACAGAGCTGTCATCCACACCGGTACTCACATTATACAACCCAAACAGTGCTCTAAAGATCTCTGCTGATGCTTCTTCCTTTGGCCTGGGGGCAGTCCTGCTGCAGAAAAGCGATGCCATATGGTCACCTGTGGCATATGCGTCCAGGTCAATGACACCAACAGAGCAGCGTTATGCTCAAGTAGAGAAGGAGGCATTGGCTGCGACGTGGGCATGTAAAAGGTTCAGCTGTTTCATCCTGGGAAGACCATTCGAGCTGGAAACTGACCACAAGCCGTTGGTGAGTCTGCTGGGAGGGAAAGCTTTGGATGACCTCCCACCAAGAGTCCAAAGATTTAGGATGAGACTCATGAGGTACAACTATACAGTCAATCATGTCCCTGGCAAAAGCATGGGGACAGCCGACACCCTATCGCGTGCTCCTCTGAGAGCCGCAAGAACACACACAGACACAAGCCTATTAGAGGACACCAACATCTATGTAGACTCTGTCATCAGCAACATTCCTGTCAGTGGAGATTATCTGAGCAGCCTACGTGAGCACCTGCGGGCAGACAGCACATGCTCTGCACTGATGGAGTACTGCACAGACGGCTGGCCCGACAAAAGCCAACTGCAGGGAGTGCTGAGACATTACTGGGCTGATAGAGCAGTGCTGACTGTGCACGATGGGCTGCTGCTGCGGGGCACGAGGCTCGTCATCCCATCAGCCTTACAAGGTAATGTGCTGCAGAGACTACATGAGGGACACCTGGGGGTAACAAAGTGCAGGGGCCGGGCCAAACAGACGGTATGGTGGCCAGGACTCAGCAGCCAGCTGAATGATATGGTGCTGAAATGTAGAACCTGCATCCAAGAGAGAAGGAATGTCAAAGAGCCGCTGATGCCAACGGAGATGCCAGACAGGCCTTGGCAAACTTTGGGAGCTGACCTATTCACGCTGAAAGGCAAGACTTATCTACTAGTAGTAGATTATTTCTCCAGGTATGTGGAAGTTGCTCTGCTGTCACCCACAAGGTCCACAGATGTGGTGGTACACCTGAAATCCATGTTTTCTCGTCATGGAATTGGTGAAGTTCTTAAAAGTGACAATGGGCCCCAGTTCTCAGGTAGCCACTTTAAAGCCTTTGCAGCAGAGTATGGCTTTGTGCACATCACGAGCAGCCCCAGGTTTCCTCAAAGCAATGGTGAGGCGGAACGCGCTGTACAAACCGTGAAAAACCTGCTAACAAAGGCGTCAGACCCATATCTTGCATTGCTGGCCTACAGAGCAACCCCTCTACAGAACGGCTATAGCCCGGCCGAGCTGTTGATGGGGCGCCGCCTCCGCACTACTGTTCCTGCCCTTCCAACCCTGCTGAATCCAGTTTTGCCTGACTACAACGCGCTGCGGGCCAAAGAAAGGGAGAAGAGGTGGTACGACGCAAGATCCTTCGACAAGAGGCACGGAGTGAGAAATCTGGAGCCACTAGTACCTGGGGAGGAGGTGTGGATCACCGATGCACGGGTCCAGGGCAAAGTGCTATCTACACACAATACCCCTCGCTCCTATATCGTCCAGGTGCCGCAGGGCACACTGAGGAGGAACCGGCAGCACTTGGTGTCGCTGCAGACCAACAGTGGGGTAGTCGACGCTGATGAGCCACCGGTGGGAGAAGAGCCAGCTCCACCAGAGCCAGCTCCACCAGAGCCAGCTCCATCAGTGACAACATCACCCACCAGAGAGGGCCCCACCACAGAGACTGTGCGGACCAGGTGTGGGAGAGAAGTTAGAAAGCCGAAGAGACTTGATTTGTGATTTATTGTTCTGTAAACCTGGTACATTTACCTGAAACCAGAGAGTTTAAGTTTTGAAGAACACAGCCTGCTAAAGTAATAGTTCACAGTATGGTAATGCAGAAGTTATTTTATTTCTACTTTGCATGCTTGAATCAAGGACAGGTCTTCCAGCAAAAGGGCAGAATAAACCCCTTAAGACCTGCAGAGACAAAGGTAGTCCACCCTTTGTTCTCAAAGAAAGGGAGATGTGGTATTATGGGAATGCAGTGGCCGGAGGTGACGTGGGAACCCGGGGGTGTGGCAGTTAGGGAGTTGCCGGGCAAGCACACAAGCAGGCGGCTGCTGTACAGAGTTGCTAATTAAAGATATACTCTGTTTACGTCGTGGTACGAGCCTTATTATACTAACAAACGCGACAGACAGCTGGGGGAGGGAGTGCTCTTCCCCAACGGCACCTTCAAAAGAAGCTCTAGGGTAAGTTTTACTAACCTTGAGCTGGTTGTCCCTGTAAGCTTAGTTATTCTACTTACAGGTGCGATGGAGAAAAAAGGGAAGGCGAAAGCTTCCAAGAGCCGCGGGACTTCGGAGGGAAGTCAGCGGCCGATATCCTCGGAGCTGCCCGCAGCACCGGCAGCACCCGCTCTGCGGGCGGGGAAAAAGCCGCGGAAGTTGGGCAGCCCTGCGGAGTTGGCTGGGCCCGACTCTCCACCACAGCAGGGCATGGAGCTGAATGGTGGTCGGAGCACTGCGCAGGAGCAGGGTAGTATGGAGTGTTAAAGAAGGAACTGCAGATGCTGGAAAATCGAGGGTACACAAAAGGCTGGAGAAACTCAGCGGGCGCAGCAGCATCTAAGCAGCGTCCAGTCACATGGACGTCCGGTCACTCCACACCTCCATCCCCCACCAGGATGGTCTCAAAGCCCTCCGGTACTTCCTCGACCAGAGGAGCAACCCATACCCGTCCACTGACACCCTCGTCCGCCTAGCGGAGTTGGTCCTTACCCTCAACAACTTCTCTTTTGACTCCTCCCATTTCCTCCAAACACAAGGTGTAGCTATGGGCACACGCATGGGCCCTAGCTACGCCTGCCTCTTTGTGGGGCAGGTTGAACAATCCTTGTTCTCGGCGTACCAGGGCCCCATCCCAGACCTCTACCTCCGTTACATTGACAACTGCTTTGGTGTCACCTCCTGCACCCACACACAACTGACTGACTTCATCCATTTCACCACCAACTTCCATGCGGCACTCAAATACACTTGGACCATTTCCGACATTTCCCTACCATTCCTTGACCTCACCATCTCTATTGCAGGTGATACACTCCTGACCGACATCCAATACAAACCAACTGACTCCCACAGCTACCTGGACTACTCTTCCTCCCACCCTGCTTTCTGTAAGGACTCCATCCCCTATTCCCAATCCCTCCGTCTACGCCGCATCTGCTCCCAGGATGAGGTATTCCACACCAGGTCATCACAAATGTCCTCGTTCTTCAGAGAACGGGGTTTCCCCTCCCCCACTATAGATGAGGCTCGCACCAGGGTCTCCTCCATACCCCGCAACACCGCCCTCTCTCCCCATTCCCCCACTCACAACAAGGGCCGAGTCCCCCTGGTCCTCACCTTTCACCCCACCAGCCGGCACATACAACACATAGTCCTCCGCCAGTTTCGCCACCTCCAACGTGACCCCTCCACTCGCCACATCTTCCCATCTCCCTCCATCTGCCTTCCGCAAAGACCGCTCCCTCCGTAGCTCCCTTGTCAATTCTTCCCTTCCTTCCCAATCCACCCCTTCCCCGGGCACTTTCCCTTGCAACCGCAAGAGATGCTACACTTGTCCCTTCACCTCCCCCCTCCACTCATTTCAGGGACCAAAGCAGTCCTTCCAGGTCCGACAGAGGTTCACCTGCACCTCCTCCAACCTCATCTACTGCATCCGTTGCTCCAGATGCCGGCTGATCTATATCGGTGAGACCAAGCGGAGGCTTGGCGATCGTTTCGCCGAACACCTCCGCTCGGTCCGCAATAACCAACCCGACCTCCCGGTGGCTAAGCACTTCAACTGCCCCTCCCATTCCGTATCCGACCTCTCGGTCCTGGGCCTCCTCCACGGCCAGAGTGAGCAACACCGCAAGTTGGAGGAACAGCACCTCATATTCCGCTTGGGGAGTCTGCATCCTCTGGGCTTAAACATTGAATTTTCTCAATTCTGTTAACCCTTGCTGTCTCCTCCCCTTCCCACCTCTCCCTCAGCCCTCGGGCCCTGGCATTCCCTCTCTCTCTATCTCTATCTCTCCCCCACCCAAGTCGCACTAGCTTCTCATTTTCACACTACAAACAGCTTACAATGGCCTGTTTCCTTTATCATCGATACTTTTTTGCATATCTTTCATTCATTGTTCTTTATCTCTCCACATCACCGTCTATATCTCTCGTTTCCCTGATCCCTGACCAGTCTGAAGAAGGGTCTCGACCCGAAACGTCGCCTATCTCCTTCGCTCCTTAGATGCTGCTGCACCCGCTGAGTTTCTCCGGCCTTTTGTGTATTCAGGGTAGTATAGACCCTGACTTCATGCCGCCATCGCCCAAAGTCAGGGCTAGCGGCAAACAGGTAGGTAAAAACGTGCCACGGACAGCGGCGCGTTCTGTTTCCCCTGTTTTGCAGGTACCCAGAGGGCGGACCAGGGGGAAAGCTGCGTCCAGATCGAGCCCCGCTGCAGCGGACGGCATCGACAGGCCGCCGGGGGTAACCTGCTAGATTGCGGACCGGTGATGGATCTGCTGGGAAGTCGGGCAGCCCCGCAGGAGCAGGAGGTACCGGCTCACCACCGGGACAGGCTGCCGGAGTGCAGGCCGGTGGCAGCGGATTTCGGTCGTGCGGCCCCGCTGAGGCGGCAGCCAGCGACCATGCGCCGTCACAGACCCGTGTAACCGGGGGTGGCGGTAAGCCCGCGCGGATGCCGGGGAGCCCCGCTGCGGCGGCCGGCACCGACTCATCTCCGCTTCTGTCTAACCAGACAGGCGGGCCGCTACACTCCGGAAGACGGCGGACTTGCGGCAAGTCCACGCGGGAGTCGTGCGGCCCCGCAGGAGCGGCAGGCAGCGACTACCTGCCAATGCACCCTAGACATCACCTCGTCCGTTGGTAGAAGCCCCAAGTCGGCTTCCCCAGCATGAAGAACCTGGGGAAGCCGACTTGTCGTCCGCTTATTGCGGCGGCGGTCGCATGGCCAGGAAGGAGCGAATGGTAGAGCAGCCACTCCAAAGAGACCTGTAACATCAAGAGCGGGGATCCCAGCGATCCAGGAGTCTTGCTGTGGGTCCGACAAGTATTTCTCCCTCATCCGCCGGCAGCGCCAGAAGTCAGTGGTTAGCTGACTTCGATGAGGGGTTGGGCAGGAGCCAACAGTAGAAGAGGCCACTGCGCCAATAGTTCCACAGGAAGAGCTATTTGAGGTGGTCTCCAAATTTACAAAGCCTGGACATTCAGGAAAACCGCTTCAACCCAAACTAGCGGCAAGTATAAATGTTCTCACAACCCACCAGCTGCAGGAACAGGTGTTGACGGAGGCTATGGAGAAATATAAAGCCCCAGGAAATTGTGTAACCCTGAATGTCCCAACAGTCAACATGCCCATCTGGGGGAACATCAGTCCCGGAACCAGGGCCCAGGAGCTGAAGAGACAGAAAATCTTACAGCTGTTGACTTCAGGCATTACGGCATTCGCCAGAACCCTGGACGGGACCGATATAACAGAGGAACAACAAGATGCTCTGGCTCTGTTATGCAATACGCAATTTGAAATGGACCATTTCCGACATTTCCCTACCATTCCTTGACCTCACCATCTCTATTGCAGTTGATACACTACTGACCGACATCCACTACAAACCAACTGACTCCCACAGCTACCTGGACTACTCTTCCTCCCACCCTGCTTCCTGTTAGGACTCCATCCCCTATTCCCAATTCCTCCGTCTACGCCGCATCTGCTCCCAGATTGAGGTGTTCCACACCAGGTCATCACAAATATCCTCGTTCTTCAGAGAACGGGGTTTCCCCTCCCCCACTATAGAAGAGGCTCGCACCAGGGTCTCCTCCATACCCCGCAACACTGCCCTCTCTCCCTATTCCTCCACTCACAACAAGGGCCGAGTCCCCCTGGTCCTCACCTTTCACCCCACCAGCCGGCACATACAACAGATAGTCCTCCGCCAGTTTCGCCACCTCCAACGTGACCCCTCCACTCGCCACATCTTCCCATCTGCCCGCCTGTCTGCCTTCCACAAAGACCGCTCCCTCCGCAACTCCCTTGTCAATTCTTCCCTTCCCTCCCGCTCCACCCCTTCCCCGGGCACTTTCCCTTGCAACCACAAGAGATGCTACACTTGTCCCTTCACCTCCTCCATCCACTCCTTTCAGGGACCCAAGCAGTCCTTCCAAGTCCAACAGAGGTTCACCTGCACCTCCTCCAACCTCATCTACTGCATCCGTTGCTCCAGATGCCAGCTGATCTACATCGGTGAGACCAAGCGGAGGCTGGCCGATCGTTTCGCCGAACACCTCCGCTCGGTCCGCAATAACCAACCCGACCTCCCGGTGGCTCAGCACTTCAACTCCCCCTCCCATTCCGTATCCGACCTCTCGGTCCTGGGCCTCCTCCACGGCCAGAGTGAGCAACACCGCAAGTTGGAGGAACAGCACCTCATATTCCGCTTGGGGAGTCTGCATCCTCTGGGCTTAAACATTTAATTTTCTCAATTCTGTTAACCCAGGCTGCCTCCTCCCCTTCGCCACCTCTCCCTCAGCCCTCGGGCCCTGGCATTCCCTCTCTCCCTATCTCCCCACCCAAGTCGCACTAGCTTCTCATTTTCACACTACAAACAGCTTACAATGGCCTGTTTCCTTTATCATCAATACTTTTTTGCATATCTTTCATTCATTGTTCTTTATCTCTCCACATCACCGTCTATATCTCTCGTTTCCCTGATCCCTGACCAGTCTGAAGAAGGGTCTCGACCCGAAACGTCGCCTATCTCCATCGCGCCTTCGATGCTACTGCACCCGCTGAGTTTCTCGATTCTCCAGCATCTGCAGTTCCTTCTTGAACGCAATTTGAAATTAATTGTTTCAGGAAAAGCTCCATCCGGCCCACACTCAAGCCGAAATTTGCAGGGTTGTGCAAAGCCTCTACCACACCACCGCCCAGGCAGCTGTTCGGGGAGGACCTACCTAAACAGGTCAAAGAGTTGGATGAGGAGGCCAAAGCAGTCGAACTGACGAAACCTCCGTCGTCAACCACGCCACAGGCGTACCGGAGACACCATCCGTACCCTAACTCCAAGCCTCGGGGACAACCGGATAGGGCACCGAGAGCTTACCCACCGACCGCTCCCCATCAGCAGAAGCCTTCTTTAGGGCAGGGCCAACAGAGGCCAGCATGGAAGATGCGCCAAAACCCCACCCCAGCAACACAACGTCCACCAAAATCCCAGAACACCAAGCCCCACCGGTAGCCATGGAGGTAAGGGGGTCTGGTTCTTTCAAGAAAGCTGCATGCATAACCTCACAAGTAGGAGGAAGGTTGCGTGCATTCTGGGATGCATGGGGTGCTATAACTTCGGATACTTTATTCTACAAAGTCTTCAGGGTTACGAGATAGAATTTATCAATGGGCGTCTTCCCCCAACTCAACATGTACCTGGCCGCAAACTTGCACTCTCTCGAAAAAGAGAAAGAGGAAGGACTTGCGGAAATATTAAGGCTATCTGCCAGAGGGATAATAGAGAAAACGACACATTGACCTTTTGAATTTGTGTCCAACATCTTTACAAAAACCAAAAAAGATGGTAGATGCCGGATTATCATTGATCTAACCCATTTAAATACTTTTGTACAATATACCCATTTCAAGATGGAGACATTTGAAACGGCTAAACTGCTGATTTCCCGAGGGTACTTTATGGCCTGCATCGATTTAAAAGATGCATACTATCCAGTACCTATAAAAGAACACCACCGGAAATGCTTAAAATTTGTCTGGATGGGCAACTGTGGCAATACAAAGCCCTACCCAATGGACTTACCACAGCCCCTAGGTTATTTACAAAAAAATTAAAACCAATATTGGCATCCCTTAGACAACGTAATTATATAGTCATGGCATATTTAGGCGATATCTTAATTGCGGGGAAAACCCTGGAACTAGCTGAACTAGCAGTAACAGCCACCAAAACGTTATTCGAGAAACTAGGGTTTGTTATCCATCCAGACAAATCTAACTTCAACCCGTCTATGGTCATGGACTACCTGGGATTCACTATTAACACCAATCAAATGATTGTCACTATCCCAGCCAGCAAAGCAATAGATATAAAAGAGGCATGTAACCGCCTTCCTTGCGCCAGGGTACAGAATATCAGACACGCTGCTAAGGTAATTGGGAAACTTGTAGCTACATTTCCAGCTGCGCAATTTGGCCCATTACATTATCAAAATTTGCAAAGAGCAAAAATTTCAGCATTAAAAGCAAATGCTGGACACTTTGACAGACCTATGCAGCTGCTAAAATCAAGGCTAAAATTGAGCTACAATGGTGGGTAAGCATTAGATTAGATTAGATTAGATTCTTTATTTGTCATTCAGACCTTTTGGTCTGAACGAAACATCGTTCCCCTGCAGTCATACATACAATCCTTTTAAAAATGACAGAACACACAACAAACACAAACCCAACATCCACCACAGTGAGTTCACCAAACATCTCCCCACTGTGATGGAAGGCAAAGTCTTAAAGTCTCTGTCTCTTCCCTCTTTGTTTCCCTCTGCACCGAGGCGATCCAGGCCTCAGTGTGACCCCACCGGGTGATGGTATTCCACTGGGCCCTTGGTCGCGGTCAGGCCGCTGCCACTGCTGCCGCCACCGCTCCGGGACCGAGTCAGGTCGTCGCCGCCGCCGCTGTTGCTGGAACCGCCCCGGGACCGAGCCGGGCCGCTGCTGCCGCCGCTGTTGCTGGAACCGCCCTGGGACCGAGCCGGGCCGCTGCTGCCGCCGCCGCCGTTGTTGGAACCGCCCTGGGACGGATCAGGGCTGCTGCTGCCGCTGCTGCTGCTGGAACCGCTCTGGGACCGAGCTGGGCCGCCACCGCTGCCGGAACCGCTCCGGGACTGAGCTGGGCCGCCACCGCCGCCGGAACCGTCCCGGGGCCGAGCCGGGCCACCGCCGCCACTTCTGGAACAGCTCTGGGACCGAGCCGGGCTGCCTCCGCTGCTGCCGCTGCCGCCGCCGGAACCATTCCGGGACCGAGCCGGGCCACCGCCGCCGCTGGAACCGCTCCGGGACCAAGTCAGTTTGCTGCCGCTGCTGCCGCCGCCGCCGCTGGAACTGCTCCGGGTCCGAGTCGGGTCGCCGCCGCCGCTGGGATAGCCCCGAGGCCCGAGGCCGCCAGCCTCGCCACTAGGCCCCGGCGCAGACGGAAGCGAAGACGGGGAATACAACAGAAAAGTCGCACCCCCCCACCCCCCCGAAGGAAGAGACCCAGACAATGCAATGTTAGTGATTGCTTTAAACCCATCATTATATCCAACCCATCAGTCGTGTTACAAACCGACGCAAGCGCCCAAGGCTGGGGAGCTACAGACACCACTTCCAGTGGTGGCGGCGGAAGGGATTCTCACGAGTCTACCCTTCTTCAATCACAAGGTATAAACTGTTTGGAAATGCTGGGAGCATTTCACGGGCTGCGGGCTTACTGCACAAATTTACATCATACGCATGTCCGCCTTCAAATGGATAATACCACTGTGGTGGCATATTTAAACCATATGGGTGGTATCAGGTTAGTATCTTGTGATGAATTGGCAAATACAATCTGGCTCTGGTGTATTGAAATAAATATTTGGATATCAGCCACTTACCTTCCGGGTAAGCTCAATACAGTGGCGGACACCAGGTCACGAGTATTCAATGACAACATCGAGTGGATGTTGAACCCCCAAATATTTGCTGAAATTATAGCTAAATTTGGAACACCAGATATCGACCTCTTTACGTCCAGGTTGAACCATCAGATACCAACATATGTCTCTTGGGAACCAGATCCTGGGGCAGTGGCAATCGATGCATTTTCTCTCCATTGGGGGAAATGCTTTTGCAATGCATTTCCCCCATTCTGCCTCATCAGTCGGGTATTGCAGAAAATTGAACTGGATTCTGCATCAGGCATTCTGATAATACCTGACTGGCCCACACAACCATGGTACCCGCTGGTCCTCCATATGTTAAAAGTTCCATGGTTACAAATTACCAAAAGCCCAAATTTGGTCACTAACCCCATCACTGGGGAGAGTCATCCGTGCCATGGTCATCTGAACCTGTTGGCTTGCAGGTTCTGAAGAGGCCACTGCTGGAGTTCGGACTGTCATCCAGGGCCATGGACATCATTACGGCATCGTGCAGAGTATCTACCAGGAAGCAGCACCTAACCCAAATCAGGAAGTGGGAAGCCTACTGCAGTCGGACGAAGACAACCTACAACTCTGCCACGATCCCTGACGGTAGGGAATTGAAGAATACAGTTAAACAGAGGGATCTGGGAATAACCGTGCATAGTTCCTTGAAGGTGGAATCTCATATAGATAGGGTGGTAAAGAAAGCTTTTGGTATGCTAGCCTTTATAAATCAGAGCATTGAGTATAGAAGCTGGGATGTAATGTTAAAATTGTACAAGGCATTGGTGAGACCAAATCTGGAGTATGGTGTACAATTTTGGTCGCCCAATTATAGGAAGGATGTCAACAAAATAGAGAAGGTACAGAGGAGATTTATTAGAATGTTGCCTGGGTTTCAACAGCTAAGTTACAGAGATAGGTTGAATAAATTAGGTCTTTATTCTCTGGAGCGCAGAAGGTTAAGGGGGGACTTGATAGAGGTCTTTAAAATGATGAGAGGGATAGACAGAGTTGATGTGGACAAGCTTTTCCTTTTGAGAATAGGGAAGATTCAAACAAGAGGACATGACTTTAGAATTAAGGGACAGAGGTTTAGGGGTAACATGAGGGGGAACTTCTTTACTCAGAGAGTGGTAGCGGTGTGGAATGAGCTTCCAGTGGAAGTGGTGGCGGCAGGTTCGTTGATATCATTTAAAAATAAATTGGATAGGCATATGGATGAGAAGGGTATGGAGGGTTATGGTATGAGTGCAGGCAGGTGGGACTAAAGGGAAAAAGGTTGTTCGGCACGGACTTGAAGGGCCGAGATGGCCTGTTTCCGTGCTGTAATTGTTATATGTTATATGTATCGGAATTCCTCGCGGGCCTTCATTTTGATGAAGGACTCAGCTACAGTGCCAGCAGTGCGCTATCAACCTACCTGAATATTGGAGTGGGATCACACCAGCTAGTGTCTAAATTCATGAGGGGTATTTTTAATACTAACCCTCCACGACCCAGATACAACATTGCCTGGGATGTAGGGGTGGTGTTGACCCTATTCAGGAGCTGGTCGCCCATGATGGGGTTACCGCTAGACAGATTCAGCTATAAAGTGCTGATGTTGATGGCACTGACCACAGCTCAGCGGGTCCAGACCTTGCAGAAACTAAAATTGGACAGTATGGTCTCGACCGCTGAGAAAGTAACCATCTTTATAGAGGAGTTACTAAAGCAGCATAGACCGGGATCTACAGGGCTGCAGCTGGAATTCAGTGCATACCCCCACTGATGCCACCCTCTGCATAGCCACTCATCTACGGTACTACATCTAAGCCACACGCACCATCAGGAAGATGGAGCAGGGTCTATTCATCAGCCACATTAAACCACATCACCGGGTGATGGTGCAGACTATCTCCAGGTGGCTCAGGGTGGTGTTGGGTGCAGCAGGTATTGATACTAACGTTTTTAAATCTCATTCTACCTGGGCTGCATCCACATCAGCAGCTAGGACCATGGAGGTTCCCATGAATCATGTCCTCGCTACCGCGGGCTGGGCCAGTTAGACAACCTTTCAACGGTTCTATAACAAGCCAATGGCCGCTCCCGCAATGTTTGCGGAATCAGTATTAAGTACCGTTCTGTAAAATACGTTATCCCCGAGTTAGGGGTTTATTATTTGTATTAATAAATACTTATTATTTTTCAGCTTGTTCAAGTCTGAAATGCATTAACATACTTCCTCCATCAGTAATTGTGGCAGTGTGAGAGCATGGACGTGGTCCAGGGCATGGAATCACAGAGCTTTGAAATCTTCACAAAGTCACTCACGTGACTCCGAAGTCAAATAGTAAGATTAAATGAGAACTTACCAGTTTGAAGTTTGATCCTTAATTTATGAGGAGTTACAATGAGGGATTTTGTGCCCTCCGCTCCCAATCCTCTATCATAAGGTCAACTGGTATATTAGTGTCTCTTAATCTTACTATCTTCAGTCATTGTTGTTATCTGTGATTCCACACCGCTGTTTTGAAGAATGTCGCGCATGCGTGCTGGCGGGGTCTTCACGAAATCCCTCATCGTAACTCCTCATAAAATAAAGATCAAACTTCAAACTGGTAAGTTCTCGTTTAATCTTACTATTTTAGACAATAGGTGCAGGAGTGGGTTATTCGGCCCTTCGAGCCAGCGCCGCCATTCACTGTGATCGTGAATGATCATCGCCAATCAGTACCCCGTTCCTGCCCTCTCCCATATCCCCGACCGCTATCTCCAAGCTCTCTCTTGAAAGTATCCAGAGAACTCCACAGACTCACCACTCTGTGAGCCGGTCTCTGCGATAGAGACCGGCTTTGTCCGACACTCCCTGGGGCACCGGCTGGGGGTGGGAGGGGTCCCTGGAACACAGTGGTGCGGGGCGATATTTTCTGACACTACCCTGAGGAGGGGGTGGAAGGGAGAGGGCTGTGTAGGGGGGGGGGGGTTGGAATACGGGTGGGTCGGGGAGGGTGGGGGTCGGAGGAGGGGAGGAGGGGATGAGGGTGGTTGAGGGAGGGTGTGGGGGAATGGCGTGTGGGGGCTAGTGGGGAATAGGGGTGTGGGTTGAGTGGAGGATGGGATGGGGCACACCACAGACCGGCCTGGGGTCCCAGCGAGGGAGAGGGGGTGGGGAATGGGTGTGGGAGGGGGGGGGGGAATAAAGGAGGCTTGTGGGGGAGGGGAGAGGCAGGGGTGGGGGTTTGGCAGTGGAGGGGGATAGCCGTGTAGGAGGAGGTGTAGATCGGTGGGGGAGGGAGTGGGTAGGGGAGTAGTTTGGGGATGGGTGGGTGGGGGGTTGGAGGAATAGGGGGGTGGGGGCCGTGAGGGAGGGGGTGGGACACGCCCCAGGCCTCAGCGGGTTTGACGCCCCGCCAGTGAACAGGACCCCGGCCTCTCCGCTCACTTGGTGTCGGTGCTGGGCCCGGGCCCGGGCCGTCTCCTGGCCGACCACAGCTGCCCGTGGATGGTGAGTGCGTCCACGTTGGGCGAGAGGATCTTGGAGGGGATGAGGTGGAACTGCTTGTGGTCCGAGTTGTACTTGTAGAGCCCCTCGATCATCTGCAGGTGGATCAGCTTGGGCCCGGTCCCCCACAGCCTGTGGATGTCGCCCGTGTCGGCGCTCAGTGAATGCAGAGCGCGGAACTGGCAGCGATGGTCACGGAACAGAATCACGCACTGGGCGTGTGCGCAGCGGACCAGCTCCTGCGGGGAGGAGCGGAGAGGCGAGCGGTCACTGGGAGAGAGAGCTGGTCAAGCGCCCAGTAACCCGGACCCCAGCCCGGCCCAGCGCCCAGTAACCCCAACCCCAACCTAGCCCAGCCCAGCGCCCAGTAACCCCAACCCCAACCCGGCCCAGCGCCCAGTAACCCCAACCCGGCCCAGCGCCCAGTAACCCCAACCCCAACCCAGCCCAGCGCCCAGTAACCCCAACCCGGCCCAGCGCCCAGTAACCCCAACCCCAACCCAGCCCAGCGCCCAGTAACCCCAACCCGGCCCAGCGCCCAGTAACCCCAACCCCAACCCAGCCCAGCGCCCAGTAACCCCAACCCAGCCCAGCGCCCAGTAATCCCAACCCCAACCCGGCCCAGTGCCCAGTAACCCCAACCCCAACCCCAACCCGGCCCAGCGCCCAGTAACCCCAACCCCAACCCCAACCCGGCCCAGCGCCCAGTAACCCCAACCCCAACCCGGCCCAGCGCCCAGTAACCCCAACCCCAACCCCAACCCGGCCCAGCGCCCAGTAACCCCAACCCCAACCCGGCCCAGCGCCCAGTAACCCCAACCCCAACCCGGCCCAGCGCCAAGCAACCCCAACCCCAACCCGGCCCAGCGCCCAGTAACCCCAACCCCAACCCCAACCCGGCCCAGCGCCCAGTAACCCCAACCCCAACCCGGCCCAGCGCCCAGTAACCCCAACCCGGCCCAGCGCCCAGTAACCCCAACCCCAACCCGGCCCAGCCCAGCGCCCAGTAACCCCAACCCCATCCCGGCCCAGCGCCCAGTAACCCCAACCCCAACCCGGCCCAGCGCCCAGTAACCCCAACCCGGCCCAGCCCAGCGCCCAGTAACCCCAACCCGGCCCAGCGCCCAGTTCCCCAACCCCAACCCCAACCCGGCCCAGAGACCAGTAACCCCAACCCCAACCTGGCCCAGAGCCCAGTAACCCCAACCCCAACCCGGCCCAGCGCCCAGTAACCTGAACCCCAACCCCAACCCGGCCCAGCGCCCAGTAACCCCAACCCCAACCCAGCGCCCAGTAACCCCAACCCGGCCCAGCGCCCAGTAACCCCAACCCCAACCCGGCCCAGCGCCCAGTAACCCCAACCCGGCCCAGCGCCCAGTAACCCCAACCCCAACACCAACCCAGCGCCCAGTAACCCGAACCCCAACCCCAACCCAGCGCCCAGTAACCCGGACCCCAACCCCCTCAACCCTCCGTTCACTTCGCACCTCCCCTCCCACTCTTCCTCACTCCCTAAATCCTCCACCGTCTCTCCCTCTCCCCCCAATCCCCCCCCCCCTCCAATCCCCCTCGCCTCCCCTCCACTCCCTCTCCTTCTCTAATCCAGCTCCCCAATACCCCTCCCCTCCCTTCTCCAATCCTTCCCCCTCCCTATACTCCCCCGCCCTTCCCTCCTGTGGGGAGGGGGGCGGAGAGGTGACTGGTCACTGTTGAGAGACCCGGCCCTGCGCCATTTAACCCCCCCCCCCCTCCATCTCCCGCACCCCACGCGAATAAATGGGCGGGGCGGGG